>CM030368.1:56888864-57082420 GCA_017893485.1 Hemerocallis citrina
CCAGTAGAGAGTAGTTGTCTAATGGTATTATGTCTTTGACGAATGTGTCTTAATCTACCAATATACATATTGCTATGTGCTCTACAAATTGCAGATTGGCTGTCTGAATGTATGCAGATTGGAGGCACATGCCTTGTCAATTTTGGAATGTCCTCAAGGTAGTGGCATAACCATTCAGCCTCTTTCCCATATTTGTCCAGTGCGATGAATTCAGATTCCATCGTGATCACTGTTTGTTTTGAGGATTTCCAAGAAATGGCTGCACCACCTAGTGTAAACACATAGCCACTAGTGGTTTTTGAATTATCATTAGATATCAAGTTCGCATCACTGTATCCTTCAAGTACAGTTGGATATCTTGTATAATGCAACCCATAATTACAAGTAAAACACAAGTACTTCAGTACTCTTATAATTGCTTGCCAATGCTCGCTTCCAGGATTACTCGTATATCTAGTAGTTTACTCATTGCATAGATTATGTCTGGTCTTATTCAACTCATTAATTACATTAGACTGTCTATAATTCTAGAGTATTCTACTTGAGAAATACTCTCTCCTTTATTCTTGGATAAGTGTAGAGTTAGATCGATTGGAGTTCTGGCAATTCCAGAATTATCTTATCAAACTTTTCAAGAATATTGTCTATATAATATGACTGGCTTAAAATAAGCTCGTTTGATGTTCTTCTATTTTTAATTCCCAATATAACATCATCTAGTTCCATGTCTTTCATGTCAAACCTTGAGTTCAACATGTTATTAACAGATTTAGTCATCTTATCATTACTTCCAATAATAAGCATGTCATATACATACATACATACATATAATGACATACCATTTTCTATGTCTTTGACATATACACATTTATCACATTCAATAATCTTGAAGCCATTTGTCATCATGACATTGTCAAATTTCTCATGCCACTGCTTTAGAGCTTGTTTCAAGCCATATAATGACTTCACCAGTTTACACGTTTTCTTTTCATGTCCTGGAGCTGAAAAATTCTCAGGTTGTTCCATTTAGATTTCTCCGTCTAAATCTCTAATAAGAAAAGCTGTTTTCACATCCATTTGATGTACTTCAAGATTGCACAGAGCTGCTATTGCAAGTACCATCCTAATGAAATTTATTCTCGTCACAGGAGAATATGTATCAAAGTAATCAAGACTTTCCTTTTGTTTATAACCTTTAATTACAAGTCTTTCCTTGTATTTATCAATTGATCCATCAGGTTTTATTTTTTCTTTTGAAGATCCACTTGGAACTTAAAGGTTTACTACCTGGTGAAAGATCCACTAGTTCCCAAGTGTGATTTTGCAAGATAGAATCAATTTCGCTCTTGATGGCTTCTTTCCATAGAAGACCGTCACTAGAGTTCACCGCTTCCTTCAAGGTTTGTGGTTCACTTTCAAGCATAAAAGTCAAGAAATCCAAACCAAAAGATTTTTCTGTTCCTATTCTTTTACTGCATCGAGGTTCCTCCTCAACTTCTTCATCTTATTCTTCACCATCTTCACTAATAGTTTCACGTGTTGGAGGATCTAGTGCCTCAGATAGGAAAGCCTTTAATGAAGTCATCGCGGACCTAGATCTGGTGGACAACCCCATCTCTGATAGGCTCTTCACATGGTCGAACATGCAAGCAACGCCCATTTTGGCCATGTTGGATAGGAATCTGGTGTCCACGGACTGGGAGACAAAATTTCCATTGACAACGACCGAATCTCTCCCTAAACCAACATCAGATCACATGCCTATTTTCTTATCATCCGGGGAAGACCATCCCGGAAGACCGTCAAAATTTCGGTTTGAGAAGGCATGGTTAGAAATCCAGGGCTTCCACCATATGGTTAACGAGAGTTGGTCTCGCCCAACTAAGGGTCGGGAGGCGTCCGCTATATGGTGTGAAAAACTTAGCAGACTCAGAGTAAAGCTCAGGAAATGGAACCGAACCCAATTTGCACTAATTTGGAGAGCAAAGGAATCCCTTCTGGAAGATATTGAGGAACTTGAAAAGACTGAAGAGACTAGGGATCTACTGCAGGAAGAGCGAAATCGAATGCTACAATACAGACAGGAAATTGACCAACTATATAGGATTGAGGAAATCAAATGGCAACAACGGTCTAAAATCTTGTGGCTCAAAGAGGGAGACGCGAATACTGCATTTTTCCACCGGGTTGCCAGTGCTAGACGTAGGTCTAACCTCATTCACTCGATCCACTCGGACTCTGGATTGGTTCAAGGCGACGTTGCTATTAAGATGGCTTTCCAGTCCCACTTCAAGTGCCTTTTTGGGCAAAAAACGGACTTCAGAATCCCTCTCCAACACGATATCTGGCAAGACCACGCAGCCAATTCCGACCCTAGTCTGCAATCCCTCGAAGCACCCTTCTCTGAGAAAGAGGTTTGGAAGGCTAACCAACAACTTGGAAAAGATAAAGCTTTAGGTCCAGATGGTTTCCCAATAATGTTCTATCAGATTTTCTGGGAGGAAATCAAAGGTGACTTGATGAAGGTGTTCGCAGTTTTCCATGATCATAAGCTCAAACTAGGGAGATTCAACTACGCAGAGGTTGTTCCGATTCCTAAGGAGGAGGATTCTCGACGAGTTGGAGACTTCTGCCCCATTAGGCTCCTTAACTGCTCGGTAAAGATCATTACCAAGACTCTCGCTAACAGACTGGGAAAGGTCATGGATGGTCTCATTAGTCGACCAGACGGGATTCATCAAAGGACGTTGTATACAGGACAGTATAGCAACGGCTGAAGAGACTATCCATCAATGCCACATCTCGAACTCTAAGAGCTACCTCCTAAAACTAGATTTAGAGAAAGCCTATGACTCTGTTGAATGAGACTCTTTGTTGGAAGCACTTGCTGGAAGAGGTTTCGAGGACAGATGGATCATATGGATCCATGCATGTCTTACCACTAGCAGAACGACAATTTTGGTAAATGGGATATCAGCCAACCCTTTCTCTTACAAACGGGGGCTCAGACAGGGCGATCCACTCTCACCCCTTCTCTTTACCATAGTGGCAGACGTGCTTAGATCCATGATGGCTAAGTGCAGTACAGCAGGTTGGATCACACCAGTGGCTAAGGGAGCCAATCGTCAAGGTTGCTCTATACTCCAATACGCAGACGATACTCTTCTATTTGGCAATGGAAACCTAGGGGAAACTACCGTATCCAAAGAAATTCTGTATTGCTTTGAAGCCTGGTCTGGCCTCATGGTTAACTTCCACAAGAGGCTCTCGGAAACGCTTCTTATGGAAAGGGGCTGATCTGGACCGAGGAGGCTATCGCCTCATTAGATGGGAGAAGACGTGTATGAAAAAGATACACGGAGGTCTAGGTATAATTGACCGGCGAGATATGAATCTGGCGCTTCTGGGTAAATAGTGGTGGAAAGTGTTCCACCCTAATGGAGAAGGATGACAACAATTTGTCCAGGAATATATGCATGGGAATGGGACGAGAAATCTGGGCTTCAGGATAGGCCCTCGGGTTTTCTGGTTCAGGAAAGGCATCACTAAGGCATACGAACCCTTCACTAGCTGTGTCAAGTCAGTTATCAGTAACGAAAGACTCACCAGGTTTTGGTGGGATAAGTGGTGTGCTGATCACACGCTTAGAACCCTGTTCCCCGATCTATACGAGCAGGCGTCACAACCACATTGCATGGTGGCCGCAGCTTGGAAAAGAGGCGCCTGGAATCCATCTTTCAAACATCCGCTTGACATACGCTCCCACCTCAGACTTACGGAACTTCAGGCCTACATCTCCAATGCTGGAATTGGCTGCTCCCACGGTCCAGATAAAAAACTCTGGGGATTAGAGAAGAACGGAAAGTTCACAGTTCGCTCCTTGTACAAGCGCATCCATTTTAGGGGGTGTTCCCAAAAGTAGGCAACCATCATCTGGGGGACGAAAGCTCTACTAAAAACCAAAGCCTTCTTATGGTTGGTACTGAATGATGCGATCCTGACTAGAGAAAACTTCGCTAAGCGACAACCGAGTGTGGATTCTCAATGCGGATTCTGTCATGCCACCCTCGAGACTAGAGACCATCTTTTTCTTTAGTGTCCTAGGAGTAAAGCGGTACTCATAGAGGTACTCAGCGCCCTAGGGGCTACTCAATATCCTAGAACTTACGAGCACCTATGGGTAGGTCCAAAGTTCGCAACGGAGAGGGGGGACATGAGAGAAGCATGGTATTTAGCTATCGCCGCAATGACCTCGGTTTTATGGCTAGACAGAAATAATCTTTACTTTTGTAGAACTTGCAACAGCATTTCTGGCAATTTGACTCACATTATGCATTTCATCTCATTTTGGGCTAATGTGGCAGCAGCAGGTCCCAGGGAAAGGATTGCGATTGTTTTCCAGTAAAAGAGTTTGATGATGAGGAGATCGTGATCGAGCCAATGATCGACTGACAGCCAGCACAGCATAGTCTACTAGGTTCATTGATACCTACCACCCCAGGGTTTGTTGGGGGGATCTGATGTATCGCCTTGCTGTTTCGCTATGTTTATTTTGTCCCACCCCCTATGTTCGGGGTGGAGTTTATGTAATTTTGTTCTGTTGTAGGATTTTGTATTAGGCTCAGTTCTCTGAGTATATTTTATTAATCTCTTATTAATGAAACAGGGTGGCCAGATTCCACCATTTCTTTTTTTAAAAAAAAGAAAAAAAACATCTTCGTAGGCAACCTGTCTATAAAGGCACAATTGAATTTTCGATGCAATCTTCATTTTCCATAGAGCAGAAGGAGCTGAGTCTTCCACAACATCCTTATCATCAAAAGTATGATTATACAGCACTTTTAGAGGCACTGTAATCAACTGCCAACCAAAACAATAGACTAAATGGCTAGCTCGAACTGGAATTGGAATTCGCTCAATATCATCAACCAACAACCTCGGGAAGAATGATAGTAACCGAGCCTTACTCCATTCCTTTGCTGGGGAAATAAATTCCGCAACAAAGAGGTGGCAAAGAGGTGGTTGTTGATTGTCTCATTCGGAACCGTCGTAAACAACTTACTCAATGGAGTGCATGTAATCCAAAGGTCTTTAAAAGCCGAGATGTGTGTCATCATTTACCTAAACAAATAGCACGCCACGACCACGATTCTCCTCTCCTCCATTTCAAATCCCATGGAGAATTCAAAAATTTGTATTTAACCTTTAGAAACACAGAAAGTGTTGATGAGGAATTGCCAATAATACGAGTCAGATTTTTGGCCACGACTGCTTCTTGCAATTGATCCATATGACGAGGACCAACACCTCCAATTTCAAGGCCTACAAAGATCAACCATTGCCATCCCTATAGCACCACCATTTTTGGACCAACTGCATTCTTGGTCTAACCGACTGATCACCGTGCACAGAACCCACCCGTGAGCTAGTGCGTGGATAGGCATAGATTGAATAACGCTTTTGAGGAGAACAACCCTTCCTGCAAATGATAAGGTTGACGCCTTCCAACACGAAAACCTTTTCCTTGCTTTCTCCAATACATCATTATATTCTGAAAGTGGTACTCAATTTGTATCTATGAAGGAACGAAGATATCTGACAGAAAGCCTTCCTTTGCTCATACCAAGAATCTGTAGGCATCTTCTTTTGTGACCTAGCCTCACATTTTCACCAAAGAAGCAACTGGATTTTGCTAAATTAATCTTTTGCCCACTCACGTCACAATATTTATTCACTGTATCCATGATCACCTAGCATTCTGAACTGTTGGCACGTGCAAAAAATAGAGAATCAACTATTGGATATATAGGTATATATTCTTAATATAAATAGAATAATATTGTGTATAATACTGTTTGGGGCAACATATGTTTGCGCGTGTTATCTGATAGTTATTGGACCGGGTTGAGTGGGCATAAAGCCCAGTACCCAAAATTCAGTCTTATTCCATATATACTGATCTCGTAGTAGTGCCTGAGACTATTCCAATTCGGATAATCAGGATATATAATATCTCAAGTAGCAGGGATATTAAACATGAACCCTAATTTCTTTTTGTTTTATTCTCATTATTATTGAACATCATCGGCATATAGGAGATGACCTAATATTTTGTTTGTTGAAAACAGATTTGGGGAAAAAATAATTATTATTCTTATTCGATCATTTCTCTACTATGTACATCTATATATAAGAATTACATTCTTGGAGATGAAGAAACAAGATTGAGAAAAGATTGGGGAGATGAGAGATTTGGGGAATCTGTTTCCTATAGATTGGAAAACAGAATATACAATTACTATATTTCAACACTCCCCCTCAAGTTGGTGCATAGATATTGAACATGCCCAACTTGTCAACAAATTTCAAGAAGAGCCGATTCGAAACTGCCTTGGTTAGGATATCTGCGAGCTGATCTTCTGACTTCACTTTCTATATCTCAATGACCTTCTCATCTATTTTTTTCTTTGATGAAGAATCTGTCCACCTCTACATGTTTCGTCCTATCATGCTGAACTGGGTTAGCAGCAATATCACACGCTGCTTGACTATCATAGTACACTTTCATAGGTTCATTCGGACCATAGCCTAAGTCCTGCAACGAGAGTTTTAGCTATAAAGCTTCCACTATACTTAAAGCTACTCCGCGATACTCGACCTCTGCACTAGAGCGCGCAACAAAATTTTACTTCTTGCTCCTCCATGTAACTAAATTTCCTCCAACAAAGGTGAAGTATCCTGAAGTGGAGCGCCTATCAATTATAGATCCTGCCTAATCAGCATCAGTATATGCTTCAACCTTCAAGTGACCATGTTTCACAAATAAGACCCCTTTTCCTGGAGCAGACTTAATATATCTCATAATTCTCATCACCGCATCCATATGCTGTTCCCGAGGTCCATGCATAAACTGATTTACCTCACTTAAAGCATATGACAAATCTAGCAGTGTATGTGTAAGATACATCAGCCATCCAACCAATCTCTAGTATCTTTCCTTATCACAAGGTACATGATCAACTTCGTTGCACAGTTTCAGTCCTTCTTCTAACGGTGTACTAATTGGCTGACAAGCGGACATCCAGTTTCCTTTCATAAATCAGGAGCATATTTTCTTTGAGACAAAAATATCCCTTTTCTCGAGCGAGAGACTTCAATACCATGAAAGTATCTCAAAGAACCAAGATCTTTCATTTCGAACTCTTGTGACAAGTAGTTCTTTAATGCCTTCCTCTCCTCAGGATCATCTCTAGTTACTATCATATCATCCACATAAATAATGAGGGCAGTAATTTTACCTTCTTTCCTTGTTAGGAACAGAGTATGATCTGAATTACTCTGATAGTATCCGAATGTCCCCATTGATTTTGTAAATCTCCCAAACCAAGCTCTTGGCGACTGCTTAAGTCCATACAACGCTTTCTTCAAATGACATACTTTATTGCTGTGTTGGACTGGTCTGTTCGATCCTGGTGGAAGATCCATATAAACCTCCTCTGCGAATTCTCCATGCAAAAATGCATTCTTCACATTAAATTGCTCCAATGGCCAGTCAAAGATTTGCAGCAAGTGACAGTAGGACTCGAACAGTATTAAATTTTGTCACAGGTGCGAATGTATCTTCATAATCATTTCCATACATTTGAGTGTTCCTTTGACAACCAGCCTTGCTTTGTATCGCTTTATTGAACCATCAGACTTATATTTCATCATATAAATCCATCTGCATTCTACTGGCTTCTTCCCTGTTGGCAGCTCGACTATCTCCCAAGTCTCATTCTTTTGCAAGGACTTCATCTCCACATCCATAACTACTTTCCACATTGGATCAGTAAGGGCTTCCTACACACTGTTAGGAATAGATACAGTAGATAATTGATTTACAAATGACTTATTTGATTCCAACAAGCGGTGAGTGGATACATAATTACTCATGGGATATTTAACATTACTAGTGGGATCAGGTTTATAAGTGGGTTTTGGAATACCTCTATTAGTACGGTGCGGGAGTTCTTTTCTAGGAGCTTCGGAAAACGATGATGATTGGTTTTGGGGTTCTGACGGTTCACTCTCATTGAAATTCGGAACTGATTACAATTCTTCAAGAGGGTCTTCTTCCCTTGGTTGCACTTCTTCATGAGGGTCTTCTTCAAGAGGGTCTTCTTTCCTTGGTTGCACTTCTTCATGAGGGTTTTCCTCCCTTGCTAGGTCTTCATTCAAGTCTTCGCCATTATTTGTATCCAGTTGTTCGTTCTGGCTCGTAATTACTTCATCATACCTAAGAGTCTGAACTTCACTTCGGTACTCCACTTGAAGTTTAGTCGTAGAAAAAGAAAAATACATCTCATCTTTATGAAACACAACATTTATAGTCACAAACATCCATTGAGTTGGTGGGTGATAGCACCGATACCCTTTCTTATCCTATGCATATCCCACGAAAACACAGCGGACAGCTCGAGGAGTTAACTTATTGCGTTCATGTTGATGAAGATGAACAAATGCAACACACCCAAACACACGAAGTGAAAAGTTGATGACTTTTGGTGCATTCACAACTTCAGTTAATGCTTGAAATGGTGTGAGGAAGTTTAGGATACTAGAGGGAACTAGGTTGATTAGGTATGCAGCAGAAGCATGGGCTTCCCCCCAATAGATGAGTGGCATATTTTCCATGGATGAGAGAAGTACGGACCACCTTGAGCAAGTGTCTATTTTTTCTTTCTGCAACCCCATTTTGTTGAGGTGTATATACACTACAAGAAAAACCTTTTTTCGCAACGCCAAATGTCGTTGCGAAAACTCGTTTGTCGTTGCGAAAAATATTTTTGGCAACGACATTTGTCGTTGCAAGGTCGTTGCGCGTCCGGGCGTCGCGAAAGATTTTGACTACGACTTGCTGTCGTTGCCAAACATAGATTTTTTCGCAACGACATTGTCGTTGCAATATATTTTGTCGTTGTCATACCTAATTCCACCCGTGCTATGGTATAAAATCAATCGCAACAACCTTTGTCGTTGCCAAACATACTTCATATATTTGGCAACGACTTATGTCGTTGCTAAAGATATTTTTTCGCAATGAATTATTGTCGTTGCCTTACATTTTCTATTTTGGCAACGACTACTGTCGTTGACAAAGCTCGACTGTTTTGCAATTATTTTTATAATTGCTTTGCATTGCTTGTATTTTGGTAACAACTATAGTCGTTGCTAAAGCTACCAATTGTCTTTGCGAAAGTTTAATTCTTTTCGAGACAAATTATATATTGTCGTTGCATCAGCCCTATCCAAACTAGCATACACTTCAAAAACATTAAAAACCAATATCATTCCAAAAACTATAATATTAACCTTGTCCAACATAAAACTATAATATTAACCTTGTCCAACATATTACATTTATGTCACATATAAGAAGCAATGCCCAAAATATTACAACTATCGACTTTTCAAAAAGATATCTAAGAATCTCGTAATCATTTCCATTGTGCATAATAAGCTTAACCATGTTTTCTAATATTCTCTTGACATCTAAACATTGCAACAAAATTGGATGCAAGATTAAAAGAACTGAATCAACTTAGAACAAAAGAACATTTTGGGATGAATATTCTCAGAAAATACAAGTAGCCAAAAATTGGGGTTGATGTTGGAGAGTTAATAACCTAAACCAACAGCTAACTCATATAAGATATAACTAAATCATACACTGTCAAAATATGATACAAAAATATATGCTCCCGGACCAATGGCTTCATTCCCTAATTCTCCAAATACAGTTCCTTCTCGTGGTACCTACATATTTGAAATAATGATTAGTCCAGCAGTATACAATGAAACTATGAAAGATTGCCACGAAAATACCCTGATCTAGGCTTCAAAACATCTAGAAGGATCTCCTCTTGTGTCATTGAATCACCATGTGCAGCAACTGCTACTTTAAGTTGCTCCTAATTAAATAACAATAACAAAAAATAAAATTTACCATGAAGCATCTTACAAAAATATCTTACAAAAATATCGCTAAAATATTCTCTTCCTTTATTTAACCTTTATTATGTACCATGAGACTTGCCTTCCAAGAATTATGCATAAGAAATAAATATTACTGTAAATTTTCAACATATACTATCATTTAATGTAAAGAAAGAAGGAATTGATTGTAAATTTTCAACTGAAAGAAGGAATTGATTGTAAAAAGAAAGAAGTTATTGATTGTGCAGCAACTGCCTTCCAGGAATTGGTCACTCGTAAATTTTCAACCTTAGACTTGATTTGAACTTTGAAGGATATTAATTAAGAAGGTTTCAATAACGGCCTCATTAAACAAAGTCACACTTGAAAGTCCTAATTATTCAAAATGTACATCAACATTGTCTACTCTTTCTTCAGTCTCTGGAATTTTAAAGCAACACAGTCAATGTCAATGTCAAGGCTCAACAGACAACAGCACTGACAAAATTTTAAAAAGAAAATACCCCCCCCCCGACAAGTTCAGATTAATGACCAGCTCAGTTCTCCAACTAAGAAAAATCTTGATTGAGTTGATTGCCATAGTTATTTGTTATTCTCAAAGGCTGGACAGTGACTTGCATCAATTGCCCTAGAAATTTATCATCAAGAAGGGAACTACATGCTCTTCCCATAAAAAGGATACGGCTCCCTATCCAGGTACTGCTCAATCAACTCATGAATTAGAAGACAAAGTTCTGCTCAATCAACTCACTAGTGTCAACTTCCTAGTCAAGGCAACTAAGAAAAATCTGGATTGAGTTGATTGCCATAGTTATTTGTTATTCTCAAAGACTGGACAGTGACTTGCATCAAATTCTTACGAAATATATTGGAATGTACTTAATTTAAACAAGAGGAATATAAGCTTTCTTTTACCTTCTATATGTATCTGAATGTTCCTTTGCCTCAAATGGTGGCAACCCATAAAGGAACTCATAGGCCAAGACACCTAAGCTCCAAATGTCTACTGTAGCATCATGTTCAACACTTTCAACTACAACAGGGACAAGGATGGACAAAGATAAGGATCATAAGAGTATAAACGCCAAGGAAAAAAATAAATTAAAAAGAGTGAGATCATGGAAAATAACTCGTACCCATTTCAGGTGGAAGGTAATCCAACGTGCCACACATGGTCCGCCTTTTATTAAATGTGTGCACAGACCAACCAAAATCAGCTATCTTTAACTCACCCTATCAACATAACACCACCTGTGTAAGTAAGCGAGATTATGTAAACAAGAATGCTAGACCACAATAAATCATAAGTACCTGAACACCAATAAGAAGATTCTCAGGTTTGATGTCTCTATGAATGACATGCTTGCCATGTAAGTAGATAAGGGCCCGTGCTAACGATGAAATATACTGAACATCCAACCATACAGATAAAAGTCCAAAGTTAATATAATGTTAGAGGTTTGAATATAATTTACCCAAATGTGTCAAGATTTTTTAGGATAAAAAGCATGAGCAGTTATAAAGAGCATTTACTCACAGTTGCGGTCCATCTTTCACTAAAATATTTGCACTTCTGCAACTCTTTGTAAAGCTCGCCTTTTGCTGCATACTCTAAAATCAAGTAAACCCGGGTCTGCAATAGAAGCACATGAAAAATAAGGCTACCTGATTTTGCTTATGGCAGATTAAAATTGAAGACAGAGGCTGGAATACTAACCTGATCATAGAAGTATCCATACAAGCGTAGTATATTTGGGTGTCGTAGGTGGCTTTGAATTTCAACCTCACGGCACAACTGGTGCTCAACCTGCGATTGTTTCAGTTGGCTCTTGAAGAGAACCTTTAATGCCACTATATGATTACTCTGTTTCAAGCAATGAAAGATTTATAGTCAGTATTCTAGGAGTGATAATTACTTACAGGTGCAATTGCATGTCACAACTTACAACAAGTTAATGTGTATAACTGAACATATTATACATACGAGAGTTTTTAAGACTGAGATTTTTTCAATTATGTTCATTCCCTGGTTAAGGGCAAGTTTGACAGGGAAAGTGCTTTTCCATCGTTCCCTATATCGCATTGTAGAGTATAGGTTATCTATCTAACCAAATTTAACCCTCGCAAAAAGGTATCATTTTTAACCCTAATTTCCTTTTCAATTTCTATAGCAATAACTTCATGCAAGAAGATTATATGGCAGTTAAAATTCGAAGGAGTGGTCATGATGTTCGAATTGTTTGTAACTTTCCACTTGATTTGTATACTTTGTGTAGTGTGAGTGTGTTTAGTAGTTAATTGTACTATTTTCTGAAGTTTGAATGAGTTTGTGTACTTTGATTGTAGTCTGGAGTTTGAATGTGTTAAATTAATTAGCTTATTAATAGACTTGGAATTTTATAAACCCATATTATTCATTCCAGACACTGAGATGATGTTTGCTTAAGACTTACTAATTCAGGAAAACAGTATTCACTTTTGATTGAGTAGGCTTGGCTTATTCTAGTCATGCTCGATACATGACTGAGTAACTAGTCATGTTTTTTTAAAGCAACTTCTAAGTTTATATTTTACAAGCAATTTCTTTACGCCAGTGCAAATACTTCAATTCAACTGAATCTAGACTACTTACAGGTATGATAGATTGCGAATTGCAAAAGAGAAGATATACAATTTGACGCTCTTTTATTGCAAACTGACAAAGATTAAAACCACTTTCACATGTTAATAAATCAGAGAAAAGATTATCTTTTTACATTCATAACATGCGTACGGTCTAGTCAAAATTTGGAGATATAAATTGCAGTTTAATTACAAACACTCATTTGCTGTTGACTTGTGCAACTCATTTCGATCTCTCTCAAAATAACACCTGTTTTTATTTTTAGTGTGGTCCTGAAAATGATGCTCATGTGCATATTCACTATAGCTTCAACGCTTTCCGACACAATACTTTTGGTATTCTGATGCTTGATTTAGAACCTACCAACTTATTCATTATTGAAGGATAAATGCCCTATGCTAACTCAAATTTCTTATCTAGTTATATTTTCCATAGTTAAATGTCATTCTTTAGTAGTGTTAGATATTTATTATCAATTGACATAGTGCAATATTTAGCTGGAGATCATCAGTTTCAATTTCCTCGTATCGAGTGAAAATGAGCAACTTTCAACTACGCGTATAGAACTACAATGTATCCTATTCTCTCTATGCCTAAGTGAAAATGTAAGAATATTAGGAT
This sequence comes from Hemerocallis citrina, assembly GCA_017893485.1. Classification (NCBI taxonomy): domain Eukaryota; kingdom Viridiplantae; phylum Streptophyta; class Magnoliopsida; order Asparagales; family Asphodelaceae; genus Hemerocallis; species Hemerocallis citrina. The sequence goes on from CM030368.1 coordinate 56,902,087, forward strand.
ACAATTTTGGTTGGAAAAGAAATGAGTGGGTGAGAAGTCAGTGAGAGCCGAACTTATTAAAATTATCAAATTAATTTAAATAAATAGAAGAACAAACATATATAAGTATTGTATAAATTTAAATAAAGTTAGATTAAGGTTTGTGGACTAATTAGGTTTATGGTTGTGATTAATTGGAGTTAATTAATTGATTTTATGTTATAATAATAGATTTCATGGTTTAAGGAATTAATAGACTTAATCTTGTTAATAATTATAGAAGGATTCGTAAGGCTTCATAGCAATGACCATTCTATCACGAAACATCTCCCACTCTTCATAAGTTGATGCAAAAACAAGATACTGTTAAAATTCTTGTGAATATGAACACTATCATCAATTCTATTCTACCGTGTCATATGCTGATCCCCTCCGATGCTTGACCCTATTAAATACCAAAAGCAGGAATGGTGAAAATAGTGAATCTCAATCCAATAATAGATTTCTTAAACTCAATTCCTTGATACCTGATATCCAAGGGGTGGAACCTGCTTAAGAATTACTCAACAATTCAGTACCTTCTTTTCTCTAGCTAAATAGACATGGCCAAACTTCCCCCTTCCAAGAAACCCTAATAAAAATTTCTTCATCTACCAAAACCCTAACCAAATTCACAGCAGAAAACACAAACATCCCGCATTTTTCACACACAATCCAAAAGAACGCAAAAAGGCATCACAATCAACAAAAGAAACCCTAAAGTTTTCCCCCAAAATTAGGGTTTCACACCATATTAGCAATACAGTCTGAGGAATCAAGAAATTGGGGTTGTTCGTTACCTTCTCTTCGCCGGTTTGGGAGGCGATCGCCATTGGAATCGAGACAAATTAATGGAAATCTGATAAAGAGGGAGGGAAATAGTGGATCTTGGTCTATTGAGCAACTGAATTCGGGGGAAGAAAGGAAAGAAATAGGCGGTGAAGCCGTCATCGAGGGCGGAGGAGTCGAGGTGGTTGTTCATGGCTGTGGGTTTCTAGGGTTTTAGGATGGAGTTGGCGAGGGAGAAGCGGCGAATGAGGAGAAGAACCGATCTGGATTTTTATGTCGAAAGTTTACATTATACAACCTTATCATCTTTCTTAATTATTAAGTTAATTTTTTAATTTTTTTTTTATATTTTTGGCAGCAATACTGTCGTTGCAGTAGATATAAAGAAAATATACGCAACGACATTTATCGTTTCCAATTTACACACAATCTGGCGCAACGACATTTATCGTTTCCAATTTACACACAATCTGGCGGGGATGTGCAAAGGCCCAGGAAAATTTTATTTTATTTTTAGCAACGACTTTCGCGTTGCCGTAACTAATTTTCACAACGACTAAAAAGTCGTTGCCAAAACCTCGTTGCAAAAAAGGGTTTTTCTTGTAGTGATATGAGCATGTAGTTTGGTGAACAATTCCGTGTTCCTCCAAATATTGTTGCATATTCGAACTCAAGTACTCTCCGCCATTATCACTCTTAAGAACTTGAATCTGGGATTTATACTGAATCATAACATGCTTGTAAAATTTCCGAAACAAGCCACTAACTTCACTTTTCAACTTCATCAAATAAATCCAGGTCATACGAGTACAATCATCAATAAATGTCACAAACCAATTGGCTCCTCCAAATGTAGTGGTTTTGGATGGACCCAAAATATCAGAATGAATAATCATAAATGGAAGGGACCTTCTACTTGGACTTGGAGGAAAAGAGACACGATGAGCTTTTGCGAGTTCACACACATCACACCGAAAAGCAGAAATATCCAACTTCAAAAATAAACATGGAAATCATTTCTTCAAATAACCAAAAGAAGCATGCCCTAGACGTCGATGCCATAGCCAACTATCTGGTTTCTTCTTCTCATCTTCGGATCCTTCCACACTTAAAGCTTGAGTCAACTTGCTTGAACATTCAGATTCTAAATCCAGATAATAGAGTTTCTCGTGTCTAACCCCATAACCAATCATCTTACGAGTCCGAATATCCTTAAACACACAATGTGAAGGCCAAAAGACTAAAATACAATGTAAGACAGTAGTTATTTGAGCAACAGATAACAGGTTAAAATTTAAGGATGGGACAACTAGGGCAGTATCTAAGGTTAGGTTGTTTGTGAGATATATGGTACCCTCGCCAGTAACAATGGCAAGATCACCATTGGCAGTGGACACAGTTGATTTGGTGGCTGGTTGAAAATTTTGAACTTGTCTAGAATCAAAAGTCATATGGTCAGTAGCACCCGAATCAATTATCCATGCATTATTCATAACAGAGGCAGAAATATTAAATACCTTATCATCATTACCTGCAACTATAACTAATGTAGAGGCGAGTCCAATACTCTTCTCAACTTCATCAGTTTGTCCCATGGTAGCGGCACAAGAAAACAACGGATCTGATTTTTAGCAACCAATAGCAAACAACACAACTTGGCTTGTAAATACCAGCAAACACCAATAACAGCTTCAAGTCTTCAACAAACAGCAAACGAAAGTTTGATCTTCAACACACTAGATTGTGATCAGGATCGGGTGGACGGATTGACGATAATAAGCTGGTTGATAGCGACGGCTTTGGGCGGCTACTCAGATTGACTTCGAACACAGATCTGATCTGTCTTCAAAACAACTGGGGAGATCAGATCTGACTTTAAAAGGGGGTGTTGAGATCGGAGCTTTCAACGAGGACAGGGAGGGGCATCTGGGGTATAAGATGGCAAAGGGGTTTCGGGGGTTTGAAGTTGTGGGAGTTCGGGGATGGTGCTAGGGGAAGTCGGATGTATCGGAGGTCGGGGATGTCAGGCTTTGACAACAACGACGGGGAGGGGCGTTGAGGGTTCGGAGTTGCGAGAGTTCGGGGATGGTTCCAGGGGAAGTCGACGAAGGGATCGGGGTCGACGAAAGGGGTCGACGGCAGGAGATTCAACGGGTTGGATCGGGGTTTTGAAATCAAGAAGTGAGGGATCGGAATCTTCTTCTTCTTTACTTAGCCTAAATCTTTTTAGGCTCTGTACCATGTTGAAAACAGATTTGGGAGAAAAATAATTATTATTCTTATTCGATCATTTCTCTACTATATACATCTGTATATAAGAATTACATTCTTGGAGAAGAAGAAAGGAGATTGAAAGAAGATTGGGGAGATGAGAGATTTGGGAAATTTGTTTCCTATAAATTGGAAAACAGAATATACAATTACTATATTTCAACACTGTTATCTTTATCAAATGAATTTCATAGAGTTGGTGAATTTGAACTTGTTGCTTAACAAGTCGAGACAGGACTTCAGTGCACATAATAAACAAGCACTTTCAGTCCAAAGGTTGACATAAACCAATATGTAGGAGAACCATTAATAAGCCCTAAAACCTGGGGGACGTCACACGTAGGGTTGGAAACGAGCCGAGCCGAGCCGAGTATCTTCAGGCTCAGGCTCGGCTCGTTTACGCTATCGAGCTCGCTTTGAAGCTCGAGCTTGACACGAGCCGAGCTCGAGCCGAGTACTTGCAAGCTGCTGCCTAACAATCTGAGTACCTTGAGGCACGGGCTCGGCTCATTTACATTATTGAGCTCACTTTCTCGCTCGAGCTTGACATGAGTGGAGCTTTGACAGCTCGCGAGTTACTCAGCTCATTTTCAGCCCTCACACATGCCATTATCCACTGAATAAATTTCTCGTGAAGCCCAAATCTTCTCAACACTAGCTTCTTCAAGAAAATCCCAGCAAATTCTATGGTATGCCTGCTCCATATCCAATTTAATGGCAATAAATTTTCAAACAAGTACCTCACTTCTTTGTTGAATGAAAATCTTCATGTTCCATAAGAATATTTTTTTACATCAACTGACCGGGGACTCTGCTCCTCAGAAATGAAGGAGCTCAAGTACGGTTTGGGGAGAGTGACTGGAAGTTGAGCAACAATGTTATAAGCAAAGTTACATAATCTTATATTGGCCTGTAATCTTCAACTTTAACGGGAGAGAATACCTTCGGGGTGAGATTAATAAAATTAGATTTTCATTGCACCAGAAGATTAGCTGAAACCTCGAATTCGTGAATGCTCGTGATAATATCTGGCCCGACAATTTTCCATTATATATATATATATATATATATATATATATATATATATATATATATATATATTGCCCCAAATAGCCATCCGGACCAGGGGATTTACCAGTAGGCAAAGCTTTCATAATTCCATAAACTTCGTCCTTCAAGAACGGTCGGAGGACCAAATAAAAAAGATCAAGATCATGATTTCCTACTTCGTGGTGGGGCCCAATTGGGTTTGAAATAACTGAAGAAGCATTCCATCAGACTCTTTCCCAGTAAACTCAACACCTTCCTTATCCTGTATGCTATCAATTGCATTTTGCGATCTCCGAATAGTAGTCGTTTGGTGAAAAAATGTTGTATTTTTGTCACCATCGACCACCCAATTCGAACGAGATGCCAATAGTCTTTCATTTCGATTTGGATTAGGTCCATCACGGGATTCAAAAGTCTGACATTCATCAGTTTGTATGAGCAACTCCTCACCTTCATTGGAAATATTTCCAACTTTGTTCCACTCCTTCGATGCATGACTCGACATCCCTTGACAGAAATCCGTTGCATACCATCACCAGAACACGGATTTTCCCATGCATATTTCACAACCCACTCAGGACTAGGAATCTAGGTCCAGAAACTTTCGAAACAGAAAGGTTTCGGGGCACCCTAATCAATCCTCTCAGTATGTAATAGAAGCCGGCAATGATCTGATGGAACATGAGGGATATATGCCTTAACCCGTCGTTTCCAAGAACCGGTTAAGGCATACTTATAATTTGAAATTTTTTTGCCTTAACTAATCTTCTCTCGATCTCTCCGCACTCTCTCTCTCTCTCTTTCTCTCTCTTGTTTCTGCCGAATCCCTAACCCAAAAAGTTCTAAGTAACCCTAATCAAAACAGAAACCTCTCCTCCTCCTCCTCTGTTTTCTCCTCCTCATCCGTCCGCTCTTCCTCCTCCTCCTCCTCCTCCAAACATCCAAACCCTAGTCTCTCATCCCATCTTCGAAAGGCAATCGAAACCGTAGTTCGGCCACAACACTTACATTTGATAAATTCGGAGTTATTTTGTAAGGTATTGACTAATTCTTTGCTTTTATAGTTTTAATTGTGTTGATTTTTAAATCTTTCCATAGTAAATTATTTAGAAAGTGGTAAAAAAATTCTTTGCGTAAGTAATTTGTAGATGTAAAATTGGGAAGACTTGTAATATATTCAAGTGCCGAAAATTTGTAGATTTTTAATTTTTTTTGTCTCTTTCCAATAATTTACCATATATAAAAAAAACCTAAAAAAATTTGTAGATGTAGAAATTTGTAAGTAGTCATTTGATGAATTTACACGGTGCAAATGTAGTCCTAGTTGTTGTTGATCGCTCGACGATATTGTAGATTGAGTCGTATTTATAATCGTTCCGTATATATTAAATTACTTAGAATCTCTATAGTGCGGTTAAACTAGAAAACCCTTCAACCGACCTCTAAAAAATACGAAACTTTGCGAGTGGGATGGTCTCACGTAGCACAAGCCTCCCGAACTTGTAGAAGTGAGTTTCGACTCCCGGTTGGACAGATACGGGCATGTATCGCTTTTGGTTGAAAAAAAACCTTATAAAGTGATACACGGCCGTATCTCTCGAACCGTGGATCGAAACTCACTTCCACAAGTTGGGATGGCTTGTGTTATGTGAATTCAACCAAGTTACAAAGTTTTATAAATTTTGGATGCCGTTTGTACCATTTTGTAACGTTCTTCGCATGTAGAAGTAAATGACTTGGAACCTTTTTAGTGCGGTTAGACTAGAGAACCATTCAAATGACCTCCAAATAATACAAAACTTTGCGAGTAGGATGGTCTCACGTAGCACAAGCCGTCCCAACTTGTAGAAGTGAGTTTCGAGTCACGGTTCGAAAGATACGACCGTGTATCGGTTTTGGTTTAAAACAACCCAAATAAAGCGATACACGGCCGTATCTCTTGAACCGTGACTCGAAACTCACTTCTACAAGTTGGGGTGGCTTGTACTACGTGAATACGACCAAATTGCAAAGTTTTATAAATTTTGGTTGCCGTTTGTGCGGTTTTCTCACGTTACTCGCATAAGAAGTAAATCACTTAGAAAGCTTTTAGTGCGGTTAGAATATAAAACCCTTCAAATGACCTCCAAAAAATACGAAACTTTATGAGTTGGTTGGTCTCACCTAGCACAAGCCACCCCAACTTGTAGAAGTGAGTTTCGATTCACGGTTTGAGAGATACGGCCGTGTATCGCTTTTGGTATATAAAAAATAAATAAATAAAGCGGTACATGGCCGTATCTCGCAAACGGTGACTCGAAACTCGTTTATGCAAGTTGGGCTAGCTTGTGTTATGTGAATTCGAACAAGTTGCAAGGTTTTATAAATTTTGGATGTCGTTTGTGTGGTTTTTTCATGTTCATCGAACTATAACTAAATAAAGTTAGAACGTATTCATCGCATTCCGTAAGGGTTCGTGGCCCTAATTGTCAATGTTCTAAAAGTCGCTAGGCGGTAGTCGGGCGACTGATAGGGTGCCTAGCGCCTAGGCCTTGTAAGTGGAGCTTAAGTGGCTAGGCGCTGGGCAGTTTTATTTATATATTTTATTTATATATTTTATTATTTTGTTTTGTTTATTTGTTACCAATTTTTACTTTTGATATTTCTCCTTGCAATTGCAGGATGAGCTTTACAAAATCGAATCGGTTTATTATTAGTCTTTTTCTTTTTTTATAGTCCTATACTCATCTATTAGACTAGTATTAATCTATGACGAAGATCAGTAATGGAGATTACCTGTTCGGCTGTTCCAGTCCAAGGAGGAAACAGTGTGGGGAAGCGGGAGGCTTGAGTCGAGGGAAGGGGGAGGGTTGCGTCAGGAGAAGTTTGAGAGAGAAGAGGAGGACGTAGTGTTGATGTCGGAGGTGAAGCAAGGCGGGAGGCAGTGTGTGGTTGTGTTGATGACTTGACTTTGAAGCTGAAGAGAGGAGAGAGAGGTTTTGTTGACATCGGTTGAAGTTGAAGCGAGTTGCGACTGCAAGGAGGGAGGTGGAGGAGGAGGTTTTGACGACTGAGTGACAGAGTGAGTGAGAGCTGTGACTGCAGGGAGGGAGGCGGATGAGGTAGTGTTGACGACTGCGAGCTGCGAGGAGGGAGGTGAAGAAGGAGGGAGGCGGAGGAGGTCAAAATTGAAGCGTATTGTGAGCTGCGAGCCTCCGACTGCGAGGAGGGAGGCGGAGGAGGTGATTTGGGGGTTTTATAGAAGAGGAATTAGGGATTTAGAGAATAGAATTGATTTGGAGGGTTTTTTACGGGGGATTTAGAGAAGAAAGAGAAGTTTTAGGGGTTTGAGTGTATTAGAGCGGGTCGGGATGGAATAAGTCGGATCCCTTTTTTTTTAAATAATTAAGTCCTAAGCGGGTCTAGCCCGCCTAGACCCGCTTTTAATTGTCTAGAACCATTAACCAATTTTCTTAAATGCCTAGCCCCTAGGCGAGGCGTTGTAGGGGCGCCTAGCACCTAGGCGCCACCTAGCCGGCCGCCTTGACCACTTTTTAGAACACTGCTAATTGTTATACTTTTTTTTATCTTAGATATGGACAGTCTTGAAGGAAGTTCCGTTGCCGGAGAAATATATGTTCGTGCACAAGAAATTGGTGAATTTCGGTCTCATGTTGACGAGCACCTAAAACCGAAGATTGGTATGACATTTCTCACTTTAGAGGAAACAGAGAAATTTTATTCCACATATTGTAGATGTGTGGGTTTTGCTATGCGCAAGGGTGGAAATAAATACAAGGGAAATGATGTAGTAGATAAATCATATGTATGTAATAAAGCCGGGGAGTCACCGAATAATCATAATGAAGCTAGACGGGAGACTAATTCTGGAATGGGTTGCAAAGCTTTCGTTCGTGTAAAACTAAACTCACAAAGTAATTCGTGGATTATTTATTCATTTAATGAACCACACAATCACGAATTTACTTCACCCAGTAGACGTCACTTGCTTCCTCGAAACCGTGTATTGACAAATTCAGATAAAAAGTGATTGGTCAACTTACCGAAGCTAATGTCCCTATATGCAAACAAATGCTTTTCTTTGAAGGTGCAAGTGGAGGGAATGAGAAAATTGGATTCACTGAAACTGATATTAGAAATCTTAGGAGAGACGAGTTGGAAGGTTTGAAAGGACATGACGGGCAAATGCTAATTGAGTTCTTTGAATCGAAAAAGGAGACCGATCCTTTATTTTTTTATGATTACCACGTAGATCCCGAAGGGCGATTGTCCCATTGTATTTGGGTGGATGGTATCGGTAGGAAGAATTATGAAGTATTTGGGGGTGTAGTTTGCTTTGATGCCACCTACACCACGAACCGATACGGGATGTTATTCGTACCATTTGTCGGAGTCAACCATCATTTGCAATCAACATTCTTAGGTTGTGGGTTCATTACAAATGAGAAGGCTTCCTCATTTGAGTGGTTCTTTGAAAAGTGGCGAGGAGTAATGCATCACGATCTGTTGGGCATCGTGACAGATGAGGATCGTGTAATAGGTGCTGCATTGAAGAAAGTTTTCGTTAACACCGATCATAGATATTGCATTTGGCATATATTGGATAAGTTGCTGCATGAGTTCCGTATGTCAAATAATATCGATGAGTTTAGGGATGCTTTGAAGACCATCATCTATACGACGGAATTTAAAACTGAATTTGAAGAGAAGTGGAAAATTTTGATTTCGCGATTCAAACTTGAGAATAACAAATGGTTGAACGAAAAATTTGAAATTCGCGAGAAATGGGCTCCCGTCTATGCAAAAGATTCATCTTGGGGCGGCATGTTGAGTACCCAACGTAGCGAATCGCTACATTCATCCTTGAAGCAACATACCCATAAGAAGTACACATTACATAAATTTGCCGAGATCTTTGACCGAGTCTTAGCAAAACAAAGACACGATGAACTTAAAGAAACTCTTCGAAATCGCGATGAGAGGCCAAAATTGAAAACCGAATGGGCGTTGGAGTCACAAATAATGGCGGGAAATCTGATAATTATATTGTAGTTTCACTATCTCAATAATGGCCCGCGGTGTTAAACCTATCTCAGACTTCACCACACTCACAATCAAATTGCAAACAAGATTAGAATCAACTTTACAGTGGTCCTAATTCAACGTGGGATTCGTACAAATATGAGGCCCAACTATATTCCTCACCACGAAATTTGTTCCACCTTTTGAAACGATTGCTCGTAATCTCCAAGGGCATCCTGTAATACCCTAAACTTTCATTTTAATAAAAATGTTTATTTTCACGTATCGTGCACGTGCAAAATTTCATATGTATATTTATTTTATAAAATTTCCTTTTGTAGTATGAACAATTATTTCTTTCCTTTCCTTTATTTTTCTAAAAAGCCTATTTTGTAAAGCCTAAAACATTGTTTTCCTATTTTGAGCCCACTTTAATAATTAAATATTTTATTATTTAGCCCATAAGCCTAAGCCCACTATTTGTGAAGCCCACAAACTTAATTAATCCTTTAAATTGTCACAACTTGTCATGTAGGCACAAATGGTGAACAACTGATTAATTAAATTTGTACAAATTTCAAATAGGGGGGATACTAGAAGGGCACGTTCATGCACGTAGTGTGCTTTGCACACCTTGGAGGCCGGGTTATGCATAAAGAGAGATGGGAGAGTGGGTGTGTGTGCATGGGTGGTTATTTGTTATGGGTGGTGCTACAACTTCCCATCCTATCCTAGCCATCCATCTCCAACCATCTAATGAAATCCTAGCCCTCCAATCCATCCTAGAACTAGTATAAATACCCCCTACCTTCATGTATACTACATAAAAAATTAATTGAAAGGAAGAAATTATATAGGAGAGAAATATATTAGGGAGTATAAGAGTGAGTGTGAGAATTGTGTGTTCTAAGCAAGGAGGCCGGCCCATCATCAAGCACAAGGAGAGCATCGGGTTTGCACCAAGGAACAAGAAGGTGAGCTTTTGCAATACAATCTAGGAGGAGAAGGCTACTCTCTTGCATTCTAGGAGACTCTAGGAGTTTTTATTTCGTTTTTCTCCAAAGAGGTGGGTGTTTCTCATGCTTCTAAATTAGAAATCATGCTAGGAATGAATTGAGCAATTATTAAAGAGCAACTAGTTGAAATTAAATTCATGTTTGCCTAATTAGAGAGAAATTGATAATCTAGTAGATGTGTGTTAAAATGGTTGCTAGATTAATTAATTATGAATGAACGTGGATGTTTCTTGTACTTATAGAAGTAGACATCATGCTAGGTATGATTTTAATAAAATTATATGAATCAACTAGTGAGAAATGGGAACCATGCTTGTTTAATTGAAAAGTAGAGTGGTAATTTAGAGAACAGTTGATGGATTGATTGCTAATGAATAATTGTTGATTAATGTGTTAGAAATCTCCATATTGTTGTGCTACATGAATGCTATGGTAAATAATAATAAAGAAAAAAAAGGATTGTATTTGCAAATAATTGATTGAATGCATCATGTGTAATTAGTTGACAAAAAATAGATTTTTATTTTGTAGAAAGATGAGATTCTATGTTCTAAAAATATGGTAAGATGTCAATAAGAAAGAGAATAAAAAAATATAGTGATTTGTGGAAGCTTAACTCTAAATTTTGAAGAAATGTGCTATTGTTCTCAATGTCGAAATTATGGACATGGAACACAAATTAGGATTAAAATACTTGTTTTATAAAGCAAATAATATTTATAAAATTACTAGGTTTGCCCGTTGACACGTGCCTACGGCACGTTTTCGGAATGGTACACCTTGTTTTATAATATAAAATAATTTTTGAGGTCCAGCAAATTAACACCAGCAAACATAGAGCAAAAAACATATTATTTTTGAATTATTTTTAAAATTTTTAATTTTTAATTTTTTTTGTTTTTAATTTTTTTTTAATTTAAAAATTTTAAAAAATTTTATTTTCTTAATTTTTTGAATAGAAGAGGGAGGGAGAGAGAGAGAGAGAGAGAATTTTTATAAAAAAAAATAAATATAGGAGTTGTTTTGGGTGGGAGATTTGAATTTGAATTTTGGGAGGGAAAATATGTTTTGTGAAGTTAGATCCGGGCCTTTGATTTTTGGGGGATTGAAGGTGAGCCACTTGATAGCTTTCTTTGTGTTTTATTATATAGATTGGTTTACTGTGGATTTATGTATAATAAATTCTAGAAAAATTTGCTTTCAAAAGAGAGGAAAAAGAAACAAATTGTTGTGAGAATTCATGAAATATAGATATGAACAGAGAGCTAATTCAAATCTAATTAAATCCCTTTCAAAACGATATGGTCACTTAGACCAATTGGTCGGAAGAGTTCCAATCGCTACAGTAGTGGGGGCCTAGTCATTTGTCTCGGGTTCGATACTGAGAATGGAGCTTTTCGTTTTTACTTTTTGGTTAAAATCCAAAATACTGAAAGTTGATACATAGGGATAATAACCCCTCTCATATCGCTTCAATGACTTGGCCAGTGGTCTTGGGCGCTGTCATTTGGGCAGCTGGTTGTGGGTTCAAATCCGGATGGGGTTTTGGGTTTAAAAAATGTTTTTTTAGGAAATTTAATATTATTTTGAGTTTTAAAATAGATTAAAATTCAAGAAAAATATGGAAAAAATTATTGAAATTATTTGGACTTTATAAGAGAAATTTTTATAACTTTTGGTAAAGCGTAATTGAGAAATTGAGGCTATTTGCAAGAAAGGACTTTCTTTCTTTTTTAAAATTAAATTGTCTTTTGAAATAAATGAAAAATAAATGAGTAATTTTTTAAAGAGTTTTAAAATGAGAATTAGTAATGAGGAATTTGAAAACCTTGATTTGTGTGATTAATAGAACTTATAAATCGTGATTTTAGTATGGATTGAAATGAGAATAAGAGATTCATGGAATAAATGAACTATTGAATACTACTAGTCGAAACTTATTATTATTTTTTTTTGCATAAATTGTGTATGGAATTGAAATATCGAATGTGATGAGTTATGAAAGATGTGGATACATGATTACTATACTTATGAAATGTGAATTGTGATTAATCATGAAAAGACTTTATGAGTATGAAAAGCTCGATGTTGTAATTATGAGTTGAAATTGATAACTAGGGTGTAGCTATGCCTTATACCGACAATAAAAGAATTGTGGAAATGATATTTGAGATGAAAAGACCAAGGTTTGGGTCATGTGAAATAAATGAATAAGACCGGGATAGTGGGAGTGCTAACCCTAAGAGATTGATTTTATTCATGATTCAATTGAACTAAGGATTAGATACATAGTGGAGATCTGATGAAAGTAAGAGAAAAACATTGAGTATGAGGGCCATTGGATTGGCGGCGTGAGAGTATTCACAGGATGTCCCATGATGCATCATGATAGGGCGTGGATACTGCTCCAGAGTACCGTCCCGGTGGCGACGCTCGTGGGGTGTTTGACGACTGCAGGTGGTGTCATGTTTATGGTAGGAGCTGAATCACCACAGGATGCCTGCATGATGAGTCATGTGTCAGTGCGTTGGAATTCCCTCCAGGGCGCCTAGACATGAGTTCGTAAGTCATAAAACATCTAAGATACTTACCGTAGTTACAGTAGTAGATTAAGTCATGACGAAGGATTGAACCCTACAAGATGATGAACGGTTAAGGGCTTGCCCTTGGACCTATATATTATGGGCTGCATAGACTCTGAACAAGTACGCATTAGTGCCATATAATACAAATAATTGCATTAAGGACTAAGTGCACATTCACAACACGACATCAATAGGATAGTCCCTTTAGCTTTATTTGTGAACAAGTATGTGGTTTGCTAAGTATTGAGAATCGTTATACTGTTTCCGGCATAGAGATGATGGCCGTGGATAATATTTCGTCAGTTGAATGAACTGACGCGCCTACAGTTTTACATTCAGGATAAAGATGCTTAACAAATTGAAGTATACATGCTGCTCAAGGATTGATTCAATTGTTGCTTTATGTAATTACTGTATAATTGCTTCCGCTGTAATAATGTAAAGGTATAATTTAACTCTGATGTAAGAAATGTTTTAATTTCCTTATAAAATTGTACGAAAGAAGTGTAAAGATCCTGTGGAACTTCGAATTCGGTTGTATTTTGGAATTCGGGGTGTTACACATCCACCCTCACTTACTACTGGGGGCATTTGCACCATCTCCTTAATTTTACGTTTCCTAGGTGCCAATTTACATTTAACGGTATACAATGTTGGTGTAGATTTCAATGTGACTAATTGTAATATCCCGAACGGATATTATATTTATATAATTATTATTTTTAAATTTAAAATATTTTTTTATGGAAATTACTCGGTTTTACTCATAAAAAGTTATCTGGATATATATACTAGTAAGTATATATATATGTATTATCAGTTTTGTGCAGATGTACAAAATCCTGAAAAATGCATTTTTCAAAAAATATCTGGAAAATCCCTGGCAGATATCAAAAATTATTATTTTATTATTATTTTCAAAAATGAAATATTTTTGGTGGATATTACCCAGTTTTGTTAATAAACATTATCTATGTATATATACTATCGGTAAATAAAAGACAATTTTCCCAAATCACATACTACATCATTTCGTACAAACTTACGAAATCAATACGATTCAACTACGTACATATATCTGATTATACAGATAATTTTTATTAGTTAAAACGAATAATCTGTACAAAAATAATTTAATTCCGAGAATAAAAATAAAATAATTTTATTACCGGCTCAGAAGATTCCAGTATCAATTTGATACAAAATAGTCATATTTCATCAATCATGATCAAAATGGAGAGTAGGGATTGAGTATGGTGTTGATTGCAAATTTATTGGGTTTGATTGCAATTTAAATTTGCAAATAGATCACAAATTTTGTGAGCCACAAGAGAGAGAGACAAGTGGCTCAAACTCCACCACATCTCTCTCTCTCTCTCCCTCCCCTATATGTGGCCAGCCCCAACCAAGAGGGCAAAAAGCCCTCTTTCATTTGTTCCTCCATCTCTTCTTTCTCTCTCTTTTTCTCTCTTATACTTGCTTTAATTTTAGAAAAATATTAAGAAGAAAAAGAAAAGAAAAGACAGATTAAATCAAAAGAAAAGAGAGGGTTTTCATGGGTTTCATTTCTTCATGGTGTTCTTGAAGAAGATCGAGAACAAGGAGCAAGGAGTAGAAGTTAGCAAGCTAGTTCTTCCTACAAATCAATTTGGGTGGGGGTGTCTCATTCTCATGGTTGTTTTGCTTTTTATTAGGGTTATTATTGTTGTATGTTATTGTATTGAGTAAATTTCATGTGCATATGAACTAGAATAAAGAGCATGCAAAGATTCAAGTGGTAGAACACAAAATAGAACCATAAAGATTCGATTTTTGTAGTTCTAGGGTTAGAATTAATTACCCATTTTAAATGTGGAATTTTGACCCCAAATTAATTTTAGAGGTTCTTCTAGGTGTTATTAGCATGCTCTAATTTTTGAGGTTTTTTCGGAGTGGTTTTGATGGGTGAAACGACCGTTTCCCCCAAAACAGCGAGCGCGGGCAAAAGACAGCACTTGCTGTTTTGGAGGTGAACAACGATCTAGGTTCGAGGGGCTGGAACTAGGTGTTCCTTGCGGAATTTGGAAAAGTGACCAACTAGGAATTTGTAGTAGACATTCTCACCTTTCCAAAATGCCCGATTTGGTTAGATTCCGATAAGAGGCGCAAAAGTTATGGTCGTTACAAAACAGAGCAGCCAGCTTGGCTGAAAGTGCTCGCTGTTTTGCTTGTTTGTTGTTTTCGAGCCTCTTACTTGCTGAATCAAAGGAAGTGACCAACTTGGAAGTTGTAGTAGACGTTCTCACCTTTCCGAATTGCCCTATTTGGTTAGATTCTGATAAGTGGAGTAGGAGTTATGGCGTTTACAAAACACAGCAGCCAGGTTGGGCTGAGAGTGCTCGGTGTTTTGATTGTTTGTTATTTTTTAGTCTTTTACATAATGAATTTGGAAAAGTGTTCAACTAGAGAGTTGTAGTACAGATTCTCAACTTTCCAAATTTTCCTATTTGGTTAGATTCTGATAGGCGGAGTAGAAGTTATGTGCTTTCAAAGTTCAGCTTTTGTTAAGGAAACCTGCTGTTTCCATTAACGTTTGCATATGTTCAAGGGACGGTAGATTGATTTCCATAGGGAATCTGGAAAAGTCTTCAACTATAGAGTTGTAGTATATGTTCCCACCTTTCTAAATTGTATGATTTGGTTAGATTCCGCCAAGTAGAGCAAAAGTTACAAGCTCTCAAAGTTTCAGCTTTGCTTTATCTTTGGCTATCTTTGGTTAACTATTTGCGTGTGTTCGAGGAATTCCTGACGGAATCTAAGAAAGTGGTTAACTAGAGAGTTGTAGTAGATGTTCCCACCTTTCCAAATTGTCCAGTTTCGTTAGATTTCGACAAGTAGAGCAAAAGTTACAATCCTTAGAAGTTTCAGCTTTGTTGTGGAATTCTGCTATTTTGCTTAATTTTTGCGTGTGTTCAGAGGACGGTGGATTGAATTCCATGAGGAATCTGGAAAAATGTTCAACTAGAGAGTTGTAGTAAATTTTCCACCTTTCTAAATTTTATGATTTGGTTAAATTCCGATAAGCGGAGCAAAAGTTACAAGCTCTCAAAGTTTCAGCTTTGCTATAGCTTGAGCTGTCTTTTGATAGCATTTGCATGTGCTCGAGGTCATGAATTTGGAATTCCTTACGGAATCTGAGGAAGTGTTCAACTAGAGAGTTGTAGTAGATGTTCCCACCTTTCCAAATTGTCCAGTTTCGTTAGATTCCGATAAATAGAGCAAAAGTTACAAGATGTAGAAGTTTCAGCTTTTTGTTGAAAATCTACAGTTTGGTTAAACTGTTTGCGTGTGTTCGATGGACCGATTTTGGATTCCTTACGGAATATGAAAAAGTGTTCAACTAGAGAGTTACAGGAGATGTTCTCACCTTTCTAAAAAGTATAAATTGTCAAATTCCGATAAGCGTAGCACTAGTTGCTTCTAGGCTGTCGGAAGGGATTTTATGTCGTTTTCGGGTTTTTCTTTGGTAGTATGTCTATTTTAGACTGTTACAAGATTCTTCTGTTGCTTCTAATTATATAAGATCAAGTTTTACTAGTAAGCAGGTTTGGTTGCTTCTAGGTTGTTAGAATACATGTATGGTTATTTTTATATGTGGTTTTGCTCATACGCGGCTCGCCTGGCCCGTATGTAGCTGTTGGTCTCATACGTAGCTTATTTGGCTCGTATGTATGTTGTTGTCTCATACGTAGCTTATTTGGCTTGTATGCATGTTGTTGTCTCATACGCAGCTCGCCTGACTCGTATGTAGTTGTTGGTTTCATACGTAGCTTGTTTAGCTCGTATGTGTTTTGTTTACTCGTATGTAGCTTATTAGCTAGTACGCAGTTTTTTGTGCTCGTCTAGAGTGATATCATTGCCCTAGGGGCTATCGACCATCAAGACGTGTGTTTACCTTACTCCTAAGGGACAGTGGATGAGTCACTTCGCGTGTACCGTCAGATCTTAACCGAGTTGGTTGATCGCGGACCGGAGTGTTGACGAAATCCAAGTTCAGGGTATTAGCATGCGAATATGTTCGTATTGCCTGAGTCTTGGATCGATAGGCCATGAACCAGATCATTAGGGATTCTGGTAAGTCTAGGTTGAGCAGCCTAGTTGAGTTATCTTGCGAAGTCTAACTTAAGACTTAGCATGTTGTGTAAGTTCTATTGTCGTCCCTCAGTTTGTTTACGGGTTAGTGACATTGTTAGGGTAGTAACTTATGGCTATTACTACTTAACCTTTATTTATTATCATTTTCTCGCCAAAGAGAAAGAGTTGGCATTAAGGGTGATAGCTTATGATCTGACCTGCCCTATAGGTCGGCACTAGGTGGTGTTATTGGGTTCTACCCTTCTTGTCAAAGGGATACGGTCTGTGCCTTCTCACGGGTTGGGAGCACGGGATCCGTATCTTGTTTGTTAATTTCTGAAGTGCCATGATAAGGGCGGGCGGAGCTAGGGGATGGACCACCGAAACTCTGTCATGTTCTATGCCGGGGAAGCGAACAGGCCATAGACTACGGTCTATGAGCGAGGGGGCCACAGGGGATGCTTCGAGCTAACTTGTGTTGTAGTTAACTCCGAAGGTTCGTCTGGTTTTTGAGTGACGTTCGGTGCGCCGGGTAGTAGTGGGAAATGGAGACACCATGAGCGTACTGCTTTGACGAGATTAGACCGTTTCAGAGCAACCTCATCAGTCACGCTGTATCTTCAAAAACAAGTTAAGTACAAGAGTAGAATTCATGGCGCGGGTTCAAATCTCTATCTATGAAGAAACGGCTTGAAATGGGGCGTATATAGTATGGGATGCATACTGTTCCGGAGACTTGCTTGCATTAGAATAAGAGCATCCTTACATTAATAAGTCTTGCATTAGAGTCTAAGTTATAGCATACACTGACACATCAACTATATATACACGTTTCTCTTTTCATCAATCTGTTTGCTTAAAGTTGAGAATCACTGCTAGTCATCAGCCTTAAAGCGTCAGTATATGTACTGACGTCCCCACTTCTATAGGTACTGGATTGCAAGATTACAGGTACTAGATTGCAGAAGTACAGGTACAGGATTCATGAGAACTCAAGGCAAGAGAAGCCGGAGTTGATTTTATTTAAGTTTCTCCTGCAATATATATTGATTACTATGGTTTCTTTTGTAGCAATTGTTGTGATTTATTTATTTGAAAGCATCCAAGTGAAGTACCAAGTGTTGTTCTTTATTCATTGTACTATGATGTAAAGTGTTGAAAGTTGTAACACTTGAGATTGTAAAGGTATTATTGTAACACTGTTGTAATGTATTGCAAATTTGTAACATTTGGACTTGTAATGTATTTGTGTAAAATAAAAAGTTTTAAATTTTCCTGTTTTTCTGTGTATTGTGGCTAATTGAAGGAAAGATTCTGGCTTATGTCTTGGTTTTCCAGTATATGAAAATCGGGGCATTACACTAATTCCCGATGTTTCTTGATAGAATACAACTTCATAGCCTGCTAAATCGACTCTGTACTTACAAACTGCTGTCCAATATACAATTCATCTACATTGGATGAACCGGACGACTCTTGTGGAACTTGATGTACTCTAGCACCTTGTGTCATCTCCTTGGTAACATGAGCGTTAACATTGGCATAGCTATCAGTAAGTCTCACTTCATTAGCCCTACTCTCATTTGTGTTTACATTTGCATATTCATCATCTTCGTCCCCATCATCATTTTCTACACTCTCATCAACTTCATCGTCCGTTTCTTCCTCTTCTTCATCATCATCTAATAGGTCGTTGTTAATGGTAGCATTTTGAAATAATTCAAATAAAGTATCATTTGAACATAGTCATGAACCAGACTAGGTTGACGTGGCAACTCAACATCTGTAGAATCCAGACTTGTTGTATTTGTGAACGTGTCTTCTTGTAGGAATAGTAGGATTACTTGTGAAGTTTGAACAGGGTTAGACCTCATCTTCTATGTCGGTACTTCTCGTACGGGGCTTGAACAAGGATTATCATGTGGCTGAGCATTCATAATTTGGATTTGCTGAATATATAACTCCAACACCGACCAAGTACAATTGGGATCAAGTGTCCTAGCAATCATTGACTTCATAACATTATCAGTAGATACGAGCACTTTCATAAAATACGGACCATCACCTTTTCCTGCTCCATACCGAGCTAAATATTTTCACATTCCATTAAGCTCTGTCCCAATTAGTAACTTCATAAATTTTCTCAACTATTTCTGCCAATGTAATGGTACGAGGTGCCCAAACTATTTCAGGATCAACGACACTATAACAACAACTTATCTTTGGATCACGAATTATTTCACCACCAAAGTATAATCAAATAGGAATATCGTAATCCATACCTATGTATATTTATACGAAAATACGAGTTATTATCTAGCCACAGTCAAAACCTACAAAAATGTACAAAATAATATGTGATATAAATCATACCTTCACAACAATAATCGGAAGGATATAGCCATAGATAAATGGGTAGAAGAGTTGAAGTTGCTATCCTCTTGAAGTTTATTGAAATTCCAAAATCTGGATCTTTCGGAAGATGGGTTTAGGGTTTTGAGAGTAGAAGGTGAGAGGGCAAGGAAAGATTAAGTGAATATATTTAGATTTATAGGAGATTTTGTGGTTAGGAAGTCGAATTTGGGAGGCTAGGATTTTGGGTTTCGGAGTTAAGGAGAGAGTAAGAATGGAGATAAGGAGAGGAAAAAATTCGAGCCTGGGGTCTAAAAAAAACCCCCAACCGACACTCGCTGTCTCAAAAAGTGAGTTTAGGTCAAAACCACCTCGCTTTTTGAGACAGCGAGTCTTGGCCAGGGAGAAATAAAAAAAACCACAACCCAACACTCGCTATCTCAGAAAGCGGTGGGATTTCGCCTAAACTCGTTATCTAAGATAGCGAGTAGGTCAGTTTAGGAATTTTTAAAAAATTGGGTCAGTTTGGGAAATCTTTTAAAAAGAGGGTCATTTTGGGAAAAAATTCCTACTATAGCCACTGATAAATTGTCGCGTGATAGCCCATAAGGCTCCTTGGTTCTATCACACAGTTGCTCACATAGATTCTTGCAGGTAATTAATGTTGATCATTAGATCATTAGATGTTTTAACAACTCCAACTACTTTTTCTTATCTTTTTCCGCTAACAGTTATCAGAATTCCTCTGTGTTCCATTAAAAAGAGTTTAACGAAACATACAACCAAAAAATGGATTATGAAGTTCATGAAACCCAACAGACTGGGTCATGGAACTCATACTCTGCAAAAAAAAAGAACTTCCCCCAAATACGGGAGTTCCCTGCAAAAATAATAACAACTAACAACAAATACTACAGCAAAACATAATTCTACTTGTTCACTGACCCAACCAAAGCAAGTCTCACGCATCAACCCAATCTGACCTGAATATGTCCAAACTGAGCCATTTCTCTCATCATCTCGCTTGTACACCATCCATCATAACCGCCACATGCAACCACAGCTGTCGTTACCCACAACAGTAACACAAATAACATCACCAAACTCAATGACACGAGAGACACCCCAGGAAACCACCAATATGACCTAAATATGTTAAAATTGGGTCATTGCTCTCATCCCCTAGCTTGACCACTGTCCACTGTCACCGCCATCCAAACCACAGCTATCATCACTCCCAACGGTAACACAAATGTCACCTCCAAGCTCATTGGTACGAGAGAAATCTTAGACATACCTCCAATATCACCAGAATAGGTTAATATTGCGCCATTTCTCTCATCACCTAGCTTGTCCACTGTCTATTGTCACCCACAACTGCAATCACAACTTGTAGTTACCCCCAACGGTAACACGAAGGCCAGCTCCAATCCCACTAGGATGAGAGAAACCCCAGACACCCACCCAATCCGACCTGAATATGTCAAAATAGAACCATTTCTCTATCATCTAGCTTGTCCATCGTTCACCGTCACCTCCAACCGCAACTGCAACTACCGTCTCCCCTAACGGTAACAACAACGTCACCTCCAAGACCACTAACACAAAAGAGACCCCAGACACCCACCCAAGCTGAGCTGCATATGTCAAAATTGAGCTCAAACTTTGAACTAGCTTGTCCACTGTCTCTCCGCAACAAGTAGGGGTTGGTTTTCTTGATTATTGGATGATTTTGGTTATCATTTAGATATTAGGGGAGACATTTTGGCGGGGAAGAAGGAGGGAGGAATCAACGGCCTCCTCCCTTTTGCAAATCAGTGCTTAATTATGACTCGAGGAGGGTGATGAGGGTGAAAATCACGATTGATCAACACCGCATGATCCTTGCACGGATCTTGAGGTCCATGGGGTCAAGAGAATAATCCCGCAAGTGGCCACGGGCCCGGGGTCAACTCATGGGCCGTCTACAATCCCATCACCCAGACTCAGCCCACCAAAAAAAGTTGACCAACCATATATGGCTGGTAATTAAATCCCTATAATCAAGGGATCAGTTACTACATCACATCCCTAATCCACGGGATTTAATTAAGCAGTTGGGGGTCTTTCCCTAACTAATTCACTACAAGCCTATAAATACAGGAAGCCATCCTCAGTTACAAGGTAATCAATCTTTTGCTACTAAACCATATTTTTTACCCTAGGTTGCTCTCTTGCTCTTGGGTTTTCTTGCGCGTGCTCGAGTGCACGTGTGGATCGTTCGTGAGTTTGTGGATTTTCGTTCTTGGGATTTGCTCCCACTTTTGATTTGCATCGTTCTTCATCTCCAAATTAAGGCCAAGTAACTTGTACTCCAATTCATTTGTTTGATACAAGTCAAAAAGTTCACATATAGTGTAGTTGGGTCTAGAGACGACCAAAGATTGTGTTTTTCTTGATGAGTTTTGTCTCTATTGTGATAAATTAGGCCATAGATGACTCATGACACAAATCTTGATATGTGATGACCTAGGTTTTGGCCAATTCTTGAGTTTTGACATGTATGTGAAATCTTGTGTGAAATTTATGTTTGGATTAGGACCCATGTGAAATAATAGTTGTGGATATGTTAGTAACCCTAAATCATGATGATTAGATGTTTGATAGGATTGTATTTCAATTTTGGATGTGTCTGAATCAATATTCTTGAAGTTATGATGTTTTAGATTCGATGTGTGAAATCTGTATTTACTGGGTGTTCTGTTTTGATTGCTGTTTTCGTCTATGCTACAGTCAGAATCTTGGTTCCAAAATAAAAGATGAATTTTAGATAATTTTGTCTATTTTTAAACCCCACTAGTTTTGCTTGATTTAGATTTCGTATGACCAAGTTATGTCTGTTTTAGTACATATATGTCGATCTATTTCAGATTCAGTTTTTGGTTGATTTTGTTAACAAACTATTTTCAAGAACTATTCTATACATATTATCTTGATCTAATATTTTGGTCAGTGTCTATTTATGATATTAGGGACTACCAAGATTTTTGATGAATTTTAAAGACAAGTTTTATGTGGTGTTTCATGCTCTTTTCTAAAATCCTCTCATGCTGTATTTTGCTTATTGTTCAATAAAGAAATCTATTTTCACTATGATTCCTTATACTGTATGAAAATTCTTTGTGAAATGTGAAAGTTATTAAAATCTATCTATTTTCATATTCCTTTGGCGGAATTGGATTTTGATTCACTGGTTGCGAGATATCTTAGTTTTCGTACAACAGTATTGGGATTTCCAGATTCTCTAAACTATGTTTTCTTAATGCTTTCTTATTTTTGATGACTCATCTATTTTTCCTGAAAAATTATGAAACTCTATATTTTGATTTTGAACATATAGAAGAATACCCCAGATTTTTCGTGGATTTATTTAATGTGTTTTCATGTTGTTTTTATGCTCTTGAATTCGTATTCCTGATTTCTGACTGAACATGTTTTCTGATTTCGAACTTGTTTTGAGTTAAGATGTTGTGAATTACTATATGGCTTAATTATACTCTTTGGATTCGTGTGGATGTCTAGTTTCCAGATCCTTCAACGGACCCATATTTGCATTTCTGTAGAGACAAGAACCCCTATTTTAGTACTGATCTGTCATGTTGTCCTGAATATGAACTTACACTGTATTGCTCGTTTATGTGACTGTATATCATCTATGCACGCTGATTTGTTTTCCTGAACCTAATTCTGATTATACCATGTTAGTTTGACACTATTCCATACACATTCATGCATGTATGATAACCATAATAAAAGTAACCAAGCCGGGGCTTAAGAGAAAGATCTAATAGTGGATAATTCAAAAATGTGTACTCGGAAGGGGGCCCGTGTTTCCCATTACTTGTGCCATGTTTTATGATTACATGATTCATGCTTGTTATACTATATGCCGCCATGTCTCATGACTGCATGATTCATGCTTGATATTACTTGTGCCATATTTCGTGACTATATGATTCATGCTAGATATTACTTGATGCCACGTGATCATAACTACATGTCTCGTGCTTGATAATACTTGTTGTCACGTGATCATGAATACATGACTCGTGCTTGATACTACTAGTTGTCATGTGATCATGACTACATGACTCGTGCTTGATACTTGCTGCCACTTGTTCACAATTACATGACTCGTGCTTGATACTTGTTACTTGACTTGTTGCCGAGTATACTGCCCTCTATGGTCCACTATGAAATCTAAAACGAAAGTGCTTTGACTGTAACAACCATGTAATAAAAAGATGGATGCATGAAATGCTACCTAGATAGTAATAGCTACAAGACTTGACACATGAGACATGATACATGCTTGCTTGATACTTGACTACATGATACATGAGACTTGAAACTTGACACTTGATACCTGATTACATGACACTTGATCACTTTTACCATGCTAGTTGTTTACCTTGACATCCCACTTATACCATGTGTTAGTTAGTTTTCCCCATGTGCTTGTATCCTACATTATTTGTGACCCGTAACTTACAATTGATGGGTACTTGTGTTTTCTCTTTTTCTCTTTCCTGCATTCATTGTATTGCAGATTTTGAAGGACAAGTTTCAGACGGTATTGGTGACATGATGTACTAGATGCTGGAATTTTGCTATTATTATTCTTGTTACTTATTTTGAACAATATTATATTCATGTATTTGGGCAATGTGACCTTGGATATTTGTGTATTTCAGATCATGACTATTTGAGATTAATATATTTTATTTCAAGTATTCTTGTTGGTATTTGGTTCATATGTGCATGTGGTTGACTTTTCTGGCTTCCGACTCTGATTATATTGTGATATGTTGTAAAGATTCTTGAACAGCTTATGGATGATGAAAATCATTCGTTGGGCTTTTGTTACGCACTCGTATTCTGTATTTTTGGGAAGCGGGACGTGACAGGGTTTTTAGTGGTATCAGAGCACCAGGTTTGGCTAATGTATTAGTTGCCTAATATATTAGACAAGCTTAGCTCGAACTGGAATCTGCTCAACATTTCACCAACCATGCATGCATGAATGAATCATTATCAACATTGATCTGAATACTAGTCTTATTCCTTTCTTTTTTATCCATTCTTATTCAATCCCATGATTCCTTGATTCTTTCGTCTTTTCCAGTCATCCTCTTGATTTGATTTCTTCTTGGGTATGGATTCATTCCTTCCGTACCCATACTCTTCTGTTTTTGATGTCATCCATTCTTTTATTTTCTGCTTGGTCCGTCAGTCGGCATCACTGGATGCTATTGGCAGTCTTCCCGATCAGAGTGGCGCAGCGGAAGCGTGGTGGGCCCATAACTCACAGGTCCCAGGATCATATTGTTGCTTCTCCTTTCTTGCATTGTTTTGGTTTCCCCTATCTCTTGCAATTGTTCTATCCGTTGACTTATTGTTTGATTCAATTCTTCCCTATCTTTTCTCTCTTTGATTTCTGTTCTGCTGACTCCCTTATCTTGCTTTGTTAACTTGTATTGTTTCTTTTCTTTTGATACTGTTTGTTCTCTTTCTTGCACTCCATTTGATCTCATTGTTATCCACTTCCTTCTTTTTCTGGTGTTTCCTTTGCTTTGTTCCTTTCCCTTTAGCCTTCTGCTTTGTTTCCCTTCCCCAAGTTTGTTTGTTTTTGCCTTGTCCTATGTACCGCCTAAGCAAATTTCGAGAACGAAATTTTTTTGTAAGGTGGGCAGGATTGTAACCCCTGTTTTTCCAAAATTGTATTTTGTGTATTTTCTGTATTTAAAAAAAATTGCAAATTATTTTTCGGTTTTCAAATTCTTTTGTCCAAATGTATTTATTTGGAATCTTCTATTTTAAAATCTGTTTTCGATCAAATGAATTTATCTGTAACTATTTTCTGTGATTTTATATTGCAATAAAAATCTCATTTTTATTATTGTTATTATTTTTATTAGTTTTGACTGGTTGCTAACGACCTACTTCTATGTACGAATTGTATTTGTAGTATTTTAAATAAATTATATTTTTTTGTGATGCAAATTACATTTTATTAGAGACAGTATTTTTATTTGTTGTTAATTTTATATACCCATTTTTTCTTATTGGATTTTTCTAAATACCCTAATACCCAATACCCATTTAATCCATTAATACCTATCCAAACCCATTTATAAAATAAACCTACTACTAATCCTACACCCAAATAATTAATCTACCCCACTTTAACCAAATACCCATTTATTACTTTCCTATTACTATTATTTCCTACCTGATACTAATCCTACTTCCTAATATTCCCAAAACCCATATTAATCCATTACCTATTACTACACCCAATTAATTATCCCTTATGCCAGCTACATCATCCATCCGATTAGCACTGTGTTAATTATTCATTTCCTTTTACTTCCAATCCCTAGCAACCCGAGCCTTTTTTTTACCGGACCCATTTTTATATTTTTTTTTACCTATTTCCTGTAGCCGTCATGTGCATCTCTCCCTTCTTCAAACCTAGTATATATATATCCTTATATATATTTTTATTTACAATCTCATACAACCTATTTTATTTTTTCCCAAACTATTGCACCCTATTTCTGTGCTTCTCTCTCCCGTGTCTCTCCATCCGCCGTCTCGTGCTCTCTTGCTCTTGGGTTTTCTTGCGCGTGCTCGAGTGCGCCTGTGGATCGTTCGTGAGTTCGTGGATTTTCGTTCGTGGGATTTGCTTCCACTTTTGATTTGCATCGTTTTTTATCTCCAAATTAAGGTAACTTATACTCCAATTCATTTGTATGATACAGATCAAAAAGTTCACATATAGTGTAGTTGGGTCTAAAGACGACCAAAGATTGTGTTTTTCTTGATGGGTTTTGTCTCTATTGTGATAAATTGGCCATAGATGACTCATGACACAAATCTTGATATGTGATAACCTAGGTTTTGCCCAATTCTTGGGTTTTGACATGTATGTTAAATCTTGTGTGAAATTCATGTTTGGATTAAGACCCATGTGAAATAATAGGTGTGGTCCGTGTGGACATGTTAGTAACCCTAAATCATGATGATTAGATGTTTGATAGATTGTATTTCAAGTTTGGATGTATTTGGATCAATATTCTTGAAGTTATGATGTTTTAGATTCGAAGTGTGAAATCTGTATTTACTGTGTGTTCTGTTTTGATTGTTGTTTTCGTCTATGCTACAGTCAGAATCTTGGTTCCAAAATCAAAGATGAATTTTAGATAATTTTGTCTATTTTCAAACCCCACTGGTTTTGCTTGATTTGGATTTCGTATGACCAAGTCATGTTTGTTTTAGTACAGAGGTGTCGATCTATTTTAGATTCAGTTTTTGGTTGATTTTGTTAACAAACTATTTTCAAGAACTATTCTATACATATTACCTTGATCTAATATTTTGGTCAGTGTTTATTTATGATATTAGGGACTACCCAGATTTTTGATGAATTTTAAAGACAAGTTTTATGTGGTGTTTCATGCTCTTTTCTAAAATCCGCTCATGATATATTTTGCTCACTGTTCAGTAAAGAACTCTATTTTCACTATGATTCTTTATACTGTATGAAAATTCTTTGTGAAACGTGAAAGTTAGTAATCTATCTATTTTCATATCCCTTTGGCGAAATTGGATTTCGATTCACTGGTTGCGAGATATCTTACTTTTCGTACAGCAGTGTTGGGATTTCCAGATTCGCTAAACTATGTTTTCTTGATGCTTTCTTATTTTTGACGACTTATCAATTTTTCCTGAAAAATTATGAAACTCTTTATTTTGATTCTGAACATATAGGGGAATACCCCAGATTTTTTGTGGATTTATTTAATGTATTTTCATGTTGTTTTTAAACTCTTGAATTCGTATTCCTGATTTCTGACTGAACGTGTTTTCTGACTTCGAATTTGTTTTGAGTTAATATGTTGTGAATTACTATATGGCTTAATTATACTCGTTGGATTCGTGTGGATGTCTACTTTCCAAATCCTTCGACGGACCCATATTTGCATTTCTGTAGAGACAAGAACCCCTATTTTAGTACTGATCTGTTATGCTATCCTGAATATGAACATACACTGTATTGCTCGTTTATGTGACTGTATATCATCTATGCACGCTGATTTGTTTCCCTGAACCTAATTCTGATTATACCATGTTAGTTTGACACTATTCTGTACACATTCATGCATGTTTGATAACCATAATAAAAGTAACCAAGTCGGGGTTTAAGGGAAAGATCTAATAGTGGATAATTCAGAAACGTGTAGTCGGAAGGGGACCCGTGTTTCCCATTACTTGTGCCATGTTTCATGATTACATGATTCATGCTTGTTATACTATATGCCACCATGTCTCATGACTACATGATTCATGCTTGATATTACTTGTGCCATGCTTCGTGACTACATGATTTATGCTAGATATTACTTGCTGTCACGTGATCATGACTACATGACTCGTGTTTGATACTACTTGTTGCCAAGTGATCATGACTACATGACTCATGCTTGATACTACTAGTTGCCACGTGATCATGACTACATGACTCGTGCTTGATACTTGCTACCACCTGTTCACGATTACGTGACTCGTGCTTGATACTTGTTACTTGACTTGTTCCCGAGTATACTGCCCTCTATGGTTCACTATGAAATCTAAAACGAAAGTATTTTTACTGTAGCAACCATGTAGTAAAAAGATGGATGCATGAAGTGCTACCTAGATAGTAATAACTACAAGACTGGACACATGAGACATGATACATGCTTGCTTGATACTTGACTGCATGATACATGAGACTTGAAACTTGACACTTGATACCTGATTACATGACACTTGATCACTTTTACCATACTAGTTGTTTACCTTGACATCCCACTTATACCATGTGTTAGTTAGTTTTCCCCATGTGCTTGTATCCTACATTATTTGTGACCCGTAACTTGCAATTGACGGGTACTTGTGTTTTCTCTTTTCCTCTTTCCTGCATTCGTTGTATTGCAAATTTTGAAGGATAGGTTCCAGACGGAATTGGTGACATGATGTAATAGATGCTGGAATTTTTCTATTATTATTCTTGTTGCTTATTTTGAACAATATTGTATTCATGTATTTGGATTTATTCTTGTATTTGGGCAATGTAACCCAGGATATTTGTGTATTTCAAATCATGACTATTTGAGATTAATATATTTTATTTCAAGTATTCTTGTTGGTATTTGGTTCATATGTGCATGTGGTTGACTTTTCTGGCTTCCGACTCTGATTATATTGTGATATGTTGTAAAGATTCTTGAAAAGCTTATGGATGATGAAAATCAATCGCTGGGCTTTTGTTACGCACTCGTATTCTGTATTTTTGGGAAGCGGGGTGTGACACTAACAAAAGAACTCATCAATTATTTCTCCTACACACGAAACAACAACATCAGATTGGCGTCGTTTATGGGAATTACAGATCCAGCCTCCAACTCAGATCCTGCATCGTACCTGCCGTCTCCCATGGCCCTCAAGGCTAAGAAGACCGCTACCACTGGGCATCACGTCGACCCTTCTACTCCTCTGCCACGTCCGTTTCGTAGCCGAGTGGCCACTCAGGGGCCGCAACAATAGCGAGTCGAATGGCCACACAGGTCGGCTCCGAGCGCCTCTCGTTCGGTCGGACGAAGGTCCGAACGCCCAGTGGAGTCCAATCTCCGAAATCTTATTAACAATCAATAGAATGAGAAGAACCTCCGTCATCACATTACTCGTTCCAAGAACGGTGAAGGACCCTCGAATCATCTTCCGAGCCGTAGTCGCCACTCCTCTCACGATTGAGAAAAGAAGACTAGCCTCTCTCCAAGAGATTGCTGACCCGCGAACGGTCCCATGGAAGAGGGTCACGTGAAGAGGACTGAAATCCAATAGTTCCAAAACGAGGTTCTCCAGGCTCTCTAAGGGGGAGCTAGAAATGACCACTACTTTGACAACCCGCTCATTAGAGGGACCGTGAACGAAGAGTTCTACAGGTCGACCCGTTCTGAGGTATAAGAAGACGTAGTTCTTAAGTGACTACAGAAGATGGAAGATCAGCTCGCTCAAATAGGAAAAGGCGAGAGGCAATCAAGCATGGGGTACCGCTCTGTCTGACCTTCCTTCTCCTTTACATCCTCGAAGCCCCGGTCCCGAGGAGCATCAAGCCTCCCACATTCGAGACCTGATAGTACTAAAAATTGCAGCAAATCAGGATCATACGATTCCAGCACAGATCCTAAAGCTTCTACATGCAGATTGGTCATAACAAGCCTCTTTAACATGTCAAGACCATTTTCAGGCTCCTCTACAAGATGTGGGCCACTTTCAAGCCCACTAAAAGTAATAGACTATGCCCACTAAGAAAGACACCCAGCTCATAAGAGCTGTTAGCCAATTCTCTTATCCCCAAACAAGAAAGCTTATCTCTTGAAAGGGAAATTCGAATATTCGATAAGGAATTAATAATCAATCTAATGGATTCATATCAACCTCATGCACTATTTTTCAGGCATATAAATACCCTCCTCCACCTCAGTCAGAAGGTAATTGGCAATTTCTCTCTCAAACTCTCTTTCTCTCCCTGATTATGACTTGAGTGTTAGAGGGTCTGTCGCCGGGGCCACCCCCAGTGTTTTAGGCTTTTTGCAGATCCATCAGCTGTGTCAGCAACCGTCGGATTCAGATCATGGTGTTCAATCAGCGGTCTAGATCCAATTTTAGGAGCTCTAACTACTTTTCACGGCAACGATTAAAGTTCATATCTTTAGTAGTTTCCTTCAAATATAAACTCACTATCTATTTTCTCCCACACAAAAATAAGTAACAACAGATTGGCACCGTTTGTGGAAAATTACACATGTCAGACTTATTGCCATGCCACTAAGATCAAAAGGGAAAGCAGTCGCCTCAAGTCGCCGCACCAACTCTCTACGTCAACCAACTCCTCCCGTGGAGAACCCAATTCCTCCTCAACAGATGGATCCTCCCCAACAGTCTAATCAATCTCCTATCAACGGAGAGGCACTGTAGGGGCTCCTAACAAATTCTTCATGAACCGCGATATGAACAACACCTCTACAAGACCGTATCTCAATCCATAATGCTTCCACTGATTCAATGGCCTTGTGATGCCCTAGGGGGTCAAGGGATCTCAACCAAATAATCAACACCAGGCAATATGGAACTGATTTACGAGTCCGCTTGGATGAGAGGCACACCAGAACCGAGGCCTCCTACTTGGAACGTCAATTGAACCGGAGAAGCAACTCTCCTAAAAAACAGAGATCAAGATATTCCTCCTCTCACAGGGGGCGCACTGCAGAAAGAAGCTCGACTCATGAGAGTCAAAAGTATCTTCAGAGAAACAAATAGCAAGAGGCCCCAGTCACTAGGGCCAAATTAGAAAATTTCAAGCTTCACATCCTCCAAGCTATCCAAGGTAGTCAAGATCAGGGTCAGCCCTCCAAAGAAGAATCTGGCCACTCAACTGGATCCAAAGGAAAGGACAACCAAGTCCTTTGCCGTATCCGAGATGTAGAAGATCGCCCAGAAAAAATGAAAAATGAAGGGAACCGCTCCAGCATGACCTACCACCCAGTCGACCTCCTTTCAGCAGAACAGACCTTGATGCACTCATTCCAAAGAACTTCAAAGCTCCTCAATTTGAGTCATACGATGGTGAATCAAACCCGACTGACCATATTGAGAGTTTTAAAACTCTTATGATGATCTACAACATCACTGATGTTGTAAGACCACCTGCAAGATAGTATATAACTATTTTGTATGTTAATTTGTGCACAATTTAGATTCACACATATTAATGAGATTTTCTCAATCTTAATTAAGTAAGTATTGAAACACATTATTTAATATGTTCAAACCCGACAAAGGTATATCTAATGAACTAGAGTTGGGATATTTTCTTAATTGAATCTTGTGTATATTGTCCCGATTATTTTATGTAACAATCTTTGTGCTAATAATTATTTTTGAATGAAATATTTTTACATATTTTTATACTACCATTTTTCTTAAGTTGTATATGAATGCATTTGCCTTGATACTTGTACACATGTATGTATGCATGTATGTATGTGTAACACCCCGAATTCCAAATAAGACCGAATTCAAAGTTCCACAGGATCTTTACACTTCTCTTTGTACAATTTTACAAGGAATTAAAAATTTTTGTTACATCAGAGTTACATTTACATTACACTTTTACAGTGGAAGCAATTTACAACAATTACATGAATAGAAATATACAACACTTGAAACATTCTTTAAGAAGCATGCATACTTTAACCTTATCAATCACTTTATCCTACATAGAAACTGTGGGCACGTCAGTTCATTCAACTGACGCTAGGATATAATACATCAATTTTCTTTTACTTGGAAAGCAAAAACTTGTCACAAACAGAACTACGGGGCTATCCTATCGATGTCGTGTTGTGCGGTGCACTTATTTCTTAATGTAGTCATGTATATTACATGACACTAATGTGCACTTGTTCGGATTATATGCATCCCATACTACATAGGTCCGAGGGCAAGCCCTTAATCGTTCTTCATCTTGTAGGGTTCAATCCCTCGTCATGACTTAAACTACT
The DNA here is from genome assembly GCA_017893485.1 of Hemerocallis citrina. Classification (NCBI taxonomy): domain Eukaryota; kingdom Viridiplantae; phylum Streptophyta; class Magnoliopsida; order Asparagales; family Asphodelaceae; genus Hemerocallis; species Hemerocallis citrina. Next base: position 56,933,953 of record CM030368.1, read on the forward strand.
GCAGTAACTACGATAAGTATCCTAGATTTCTATGAGTTACGAGCTCATGTCCAGATAGCCTGGAAGGGAATCCCACGTCATGACACGATGCATCGTGTAGAACCTATAGACAATTCAGCCTCCGTCATGGGACATGACACCACCTGCAGTCACCAAATACCCCACAAGCGTCGCCTGCGATACGCATTCCTGGAGACATATCCACGTCATAACACGACGCATCGTGTAGACAGCCTGTGAATATTCTCACGCCGTAGCTCCGAGGCCCTTATACTCGTGTTTTTCTCTTACTTTCGTCACATCTCCACTATGTGTCTAATCCGTAATTTATTTGAATCATGAATAAAATCAATCCTCTAGAGTTAGCACTCCCACTATATCGGTCTTAACCATTTATATAACGCGACCCCAAATCTTGGTCTTTTCATTTCAAATCTTATCTCAACAAATTCTTTTTAATGCCGGTATGAGGATAAGCTACACTCTAGTTCTCAATTTCACTTCATAATCACAAATTTGAGTTTTCATACTCATAAAGCCTTTTCATAATTCAACATGATTTCCATGTTATTTCTATGAATCAATTTCATACATAAAGTTCAATTTCGATTTATATCTTTCACATTCAAGATTAATCTTAATACATCCATTTAATTCCTGACTATTATTTCTTTCATTCAAAATCACAATCATTTTTTTCATTTAACTTTCAAATGCATGACTTGCACAAATTATTGAGTAAAATTTCATAGATAAACACTCTTTAATTTTTCTCATACAAGATCCCCTTTATAAATTAGGTAGAATTTTTCTCATGGAATAAATCATATTTTCTACTTATGCAAATGTCAATTTTATAGCATTCTACTCAATTTTTACGTCTCAATCTCTTTAATTTAAGTCAAATATTGTATAAATATTTTTCATGAAGTCCATACATTTTAAAAATAATTATACTATATTTTTTCGGATTTTTAAAAGTCCAAAAATCAAATTAAAAGTCAAAAACCCAAAAAAGTGTTTTAAGTGCCAAACTCAGGAATCGAACCCGCAACCCAAGGCAACACCCGCCAACAATAGTGACCACACTGCGCCAATGCAATATGAAGAGGGGTTTAAATCCATATGAATTAACTCTCGGGTTTCGGATATTTTTAAAAATGAAAACAAAAAGGGCTAATGCCCAGTTTGGAACCCGAGACCCAAGACCAACCCACGGATATAGTAAGCGAACCCGAATGCACCCAATGACCAGTAAGTCCAAGTGACTAACCTGATATGGTTTGGGATTTTAGGGTTATAGTTTGAGTTTCTGTCCTCTTCGAATTTTTATAAAAACAAATATTTTTTAAATTCTTTTCTTCTCCAATTTAATTCAAAAACTCCAGATTTTAGTTTCTATATAATTACAGTATTTCAGAAAAATAAAACTTGACTTTTGACATAAAAATCATAATTTTACTCTCTACTTACATTTGTCTCTACAATTTCGTATTTTAGAAAACAAGTATAGTTTCTCTACAATTTTGCACTTACAATTTTCCCTATATCACTTTTATTATTTTTATTATCATTTTACCATCATTTCTACAACAAAATCTCCTTTTTCATGCCAATAAGAGCATCTGTAGTCGTTTGCTATATATCGATAATATCGATATTTGGTTAAAAAAGCAGCTGCACTCGTTTGCTATATATTGATATTATCGATAAATCGCTACAGTCGATTGCTATAAATGAGAATCGATATAGCTTTTATCAATAAGTGAGGGACGGCATTCGAAGTGCCGTCCCACGTTAAAAAATAATTTTTTATTCGTCGGACGGCACTTGAAGTGACGTCCGTTTGAAAAAAATGAATTGGCCACCCGAAATCCTCGGATGGCACTTGAAGTGCCGTCCGGAGGTTTTTGTATTTTTTAATTTTTTTTGCAATTTTTTATTTTTTTTGCAATTTCCGAAATGTTTTCGTAATTTTTTAAAAGTTTTTTGCAATTAATGAATTGTTTTTTGTAATTAATGAATTGTTTTAAAAAAGCTTTCAACCCACATGGGCTTGGACGGCACATGATGTGCCGTCCGTCCCAGTGGTGGTGAAATTTTTTTTTTCCTCGGCTGACAGCTTCGTCCACTCCGACGGCACTTCAAGTGCCGTCGCTTAATATTATATTATTGATTGCTATAAAATAGCTATCGACGAGTGCAGCGAAATCGAAATTCCTATTTCTATTTATCCATATATGGATAATTTTACCATAAACGACTACAGATGCTCTAACAAGTCAATTAAGCCATTCACATTTTCATGGTTCTCATTTCAATTAACTAAACATACAAGCACAATTTCTTAATTTAGCACATATCAACATATAAATCATGGTAGCATGGTAATTTCTAAGATAACGATCATAACTTGCATCAATTAACATTCTCTTTAACAAGCATTCATACTATTTGCAATTTGTCTCATTTTCACAACACATGACTAAATTAATCAGAGTTTTCTTAACGATTTTTACCAATCAATTCCCTAGCATGACATCTAGTTAGAAGTTTGAGAAAATCACCGACCTTTAATGGAGAGAAAACAACAAAACTCCTAAACATGTCCCAGAATGAACAAGGGAAGCCTTCTCCTCCTAGTTTGAGCCACCAAATTTTCTTCTCCTCCAAGCTTGAAAGGTGTTAGACTCCTCCTTCTTGCTCCAATGGTAGGCCGGCCAAGTTTGTGAAGGGAACACACACAATTCAACTCTCAATCTTTTAGACTCAAAATTTTCTCAATCTTTTGACTTACTAACGTTTCTTCTTTTCTTTCTTTCAATAATTTAGGTACAAGAATGAAGAGTGAAGGGAGGGGGGGGGGGTATTTATACAAATTTTGAGTACAAATGGAAGGCTAGGATTAGTCTAAATAGTTAAGGATCAAAGGCCAAGATGAATTAAGGAGTTGTAGTAACTACCCATGATGAAGCAACCACCTCCCCACTTCACCCATCTCTCCCACTCTCTTTGCACAATCTGGCCTACTCCTAGGGTGCATCATGCACGTGCTAGTGCAATGCACATGCAAAACTAGTACCCCCCACTAAAAGGTTGTTCATGCAATTTAATTAATTGTCAACTAGATTAGTCTACACTACAAGTTAGGCTAATTAAAAGAGGAATTAAGTTAAATTGGCTCACTAATGGGCCAACTAACTATGGGCTCTTAATAAATAAATAAATTAATTAATTATAGTGGGCTAGAAAGAGATAATTAGGCCTAAGATTTTATTAGGATTTTAAAAATAGGCTTTTTAGAAAATAAAGAGAAAGACTTGAAATAATTATTGTTTCATGTTATAAAGAAATAATTTTCTAGAAAATTTATATGAAATTATACGTGTAAAACACGTAAAAATCAACAAACTCTTTATAAATAAAATTCAGGATGTTACAATATGTATGCATGTATGCATATATACTATTACACACCCTACAATCAAACCACTAATAAACCTCGAATTAAACAATGTATAATTTTTACCATGGGCTTTAGCCTTGGTTTCAAAACATCATAATAGAAATCAAGTTTCAATATTTGGCTTATGATGAACACTTTGCCCCAACCCATCCCATCTTCCCTTCACCAAGGCCGTGGCCGGCCAACACATGAAGGACCCTTATGAAAACCCCTCATTTGATTCTCAAGTTCATTTTTCTTTACATTTTCATACACCCTACAGTTCCCTACACTCTCATTTCTCTTCAATCCTCTTCAAATCAATCCTAGATACTGAATTTTGGTGAAGAATGAGTCAACTAAGAATTAAAAGAGCTAGAAGGAGAAGGAGGCCAAAGCAACAAGAAGAACTTGAAGGAGGAGCTTTGTAGTAGAAATCTTATACTACAAGTGGGTGTCTTTCTAAACTCATGCATGTTAATATTTTTTTTTTTATGAATGATGAATGATTAGTGTTACTGATTTGGTTGCTAGATAATATGAATGAAGATTTTCTTATGTTTATAATTCAATACTTGATCTAAGAATACCAATTGATACAAAAAGATGCGAAGAATTAGCATGGTTTGATTAGAAAAATTGTATCTTCGTAATTTGATGGAGTTATAAGTTGAAATTTTTACAGTAGCATCTTGTATGAGATCCTAATAACTCAGCCAAATTTCATAAAATTTGAATATATTTTGATATTTTAATAAATTCTATATTGTTGCTGATATAGTGTAACGCCCCGAATTCCAAATAAGACCGAATTCGAGATTTCACAGGATCTTTACTTCACTTCATACAATTTTACAAGGAAATTAAAATTTTTCAATAATATATCAGAGTTCATTACATCTTTGTTTACACAGTGAAAGAATACAACAAAGAAATAAAATACAACTTGTATAACTTTAACAATGTAAATCATCAACTACATCATAACATCTTTACTTCTTCACAAAAATCCATTACCTGCATATTAAGCTGTGGGCACGTCAGTCACTTACAACCGACGAAAATTCTATACTCGGCCATCCTCTCAATGCCGTATATATAACGATCTCAATACTTTAACAAACCACAAAAAATGAATGAATAATAAAGTGTCAAAAGTAATTATTCTAAACATATAAGTGTATGCGATCCCTTCATGCCTAATGCACACATTTTATTACTAGGATGACACTAATGCACACTTATTCGGATTCTATGCATCCCATACTACATAGGTCCGAGGGCAAGCGCCTATGTACTCCACAATAAAGGGTCGATCCCTCGCCATGACAACTACCCAGTAATAAGATAAGGTTTAGATCATTCCACGAATTTGAATCCCAGCCCTGGAGTCCACCGCTGAGTGTTATAACAGATCCCACATCTTGCGAATCATCCCGCAAGTTCCCCTCTAGCCCCGGTATACGTATATACATTGAAGTATAGCAAACTATCTGCCCGACTGCTCAAGATCTCAGAGTCCACCGCTGACCCGTCCTCATAGTCCTGGATTTAAAAATAAAAGTTCGTCTCCCACGGAGCAACCACAATCCAGGAATCTACTGCTGACTGGGTCTATAACCTCGGATTCCACCGCCGTCTATATAGAGGCAACCCACTTACGTTTGCCCAGGTTTACTACATCTTCAGTTATGTGCCTAATTATTTAGTTCAAGACATGAATAAATTTCCAAACCTAGAATTAGTTTTACCTTCTTCCGGACTTAATCAACAAAATACGAGATAGCTCCATGGCCATATCTCAAAATTTATCTCAACTCTTTTCAATTCAATAATGCCGGTACCCGATATCTCACTAACTCTAAATCACAACTTTCTCATGTACAAGAATCCATGGGTACACATACCCTTCATCATATCTCAAACTTAATTATTCTTATCTTTAACTTATTCTCAAAGGTGATCAAGTCACACCATTCATGATTCATTTATCCATGTTTAATTCTTTCCAACAATAATTCTTCTCATATATTCATCTAAATTAAGCTCCTTATCAATTTAAGCTCATATTCAAGTATTCAACATGAATGTATAAGCTCATCAAGATAATTTATTTCTCATGTCAATACTTTATTGTTCTTCTAAGAGTATAAATCATGCTCTTAAACCGTTTATTTTGGCCATGTCTCATTCTAGTTCATTGTCGCTTTTAGCACTATTCATGATTCACTTATTCACAACAAAATCTTTCATGATCTTAAAAGTAACTTAACTCAACCATAAGCATTTCTTGAACTAAAAAAAAATGTAAGATTTATTCAAGAGATTTCAATTCACCCTAGATCATTATTTTATTTTCCTTCAAAATAAAATTCATGCTCTTTATTAATAATTTGTAGTCATTCATTTTTCTTTCTATCTCAAATCCTCTTTAAAACTAAGAAAATCTTTTAAGAATAAATTTCTCACTATATTTTATGAACACTTAAAATTTTCCCAAACTTTTGAAATGTATTAAATCTCAACAAAACACTTTAAAATACAAAAAATATATAAAGGCCAGCCAGGGGATTCGATCCCGTGACCCAACAAGCAGCGCCCACTGTACACACTGCAAGCCAAGAGTCCAAGTGGACTTTCGCGTCAAGAAAGCCAGAGCGAAACCTTATATGTCAGTCTTTGGGTTCGTAATTATTTAAACAAAACAAAAATAAAGTGGGTCTATTAAGTTTCGAACCCGATACCTCTTATAAGCACAGTAGTGCCCTATGGTGCACTAGCTAGCCAAATAGTCCATGTGTTAATATTAATATCAAAATATACTATTATGCTTTTGTTCAACTTTTCGGTTATTCTATTATTTTCAAAAATTCAATTTTTTTCTAACCTTTCATTAAAATATAATTTATTCATCTATACTGAGTTTACTCTCTCACAGTAACTCATAATTTCATAAATCACATTTTGCAAAAATAAAACAAACTTTCAAAATTGTTTCCTCTTATTAATAAACACAAATTTGCATTTATTTCTTTTAACCAAAGATAGCATATTACATCTCTTATAATAATCAAATGAGTTTCATTACATCAAATTTACTTATCAAAATGTATTTGCTTATCAAAAAGGAAGACTCAACAATCATTCACATAATCAAAAATCTCTACATTCATGTGTACTAGTTTATGACAACTAATCAATTATTTATTTTCTCATTTATCAACTAACAAGTTGTAATTTAATCTACTAATCATAACATGATTCACAACTATTCACCACATCCAATAGCATAGATTGTTCTACTTTATCATAATCAATATTTTCATACTACTCATTTATTATTACTAGCATGCATAGTTCTAAAATTAGAAAGCATGAGAACACCCACCTCTTATGAAGATGCAAATCAAGAAGAAGGGGTTACTTCTAGCTCCTAGCTCCAACCAAGCAATCCTAGCTCCTTCTCTAGCAAGAACTCCTCCAAGCAAAAACTCCTCCAAATTGAGAACACTCCACACTCTTTCTTTTTCTTTCTCTTATTTAGTTTATTTTTTTGGTGTGTGAAATGAGAAAAGAAGGGGGTGCTATTTATAGGACAATGCTAGGGTTCAATGTGCAAAATTACACACCAAATAAATTACTCAATTTAATTTCCATCCATTCACTTTCTTAACTCCTAAAACCCCCAACCTTTCACTAACCCACCTCTTCAAAACTCAACTCCCATCTCTTCCTCTTCTAAAACTCCCCAACCTTTCTCCTCCTCCAACAGATCCCCCTTTCTCTCACATGCACAGTCGAAGAACCCCCAAAGGTGGGCCCCAGCAAATGTGAAGCCATGTCACCTGGTGACTTTTTGACCGAAATCAAAGCAAATGCATAGCACATATGTGTTGTGCTCTCCTTCACGTGCCCCCCCCCCCCATTCAATCCATATATTACCATTTAAGCCATCATGCATAACTTTTTATATAACCAGCCAACTTTTACCAAAGTATATATATATATACTTATTTATACTCTTTTGAAAACTACGGGGTGTTACACACACTCCGAAATTTATTTTGAAAATACATACACTTAAATATATTCGCCGAAAACATGTGCGTTACACATAAAATATTAAAATGCGAAAATCAACTTTATCGATGGAAAATTATTAAATATAATCGAAAACAACATAAGAAAAATATATTTACTAATTTTATGTATTTCACGACGTAATTGCTACGTACGTAGAAAAACACGTGCATTACACGTACAAAAGTATTTAGATCAAAATGCGAAAAATAAATTTCCGTTTATTAAAATAGATTTGAATACCTAAAATAAATAATTTAAATACATAGAAAATATTGCACGTAGTGGTGAAAATACATAATCGACACGTGCATCAAAAACACATAAAAAGCACGTAAAAATACAGAAATAGAAACATTGCATTTGAGTTGACACAAATAAGATAAAATCAATACGAGAAATGCATAAAGAGTCGGAAATCAAGATACGTAGTGAAAACACGTTACAAAATACACGTGCGTAACACACGAGGGCAAAATTGTCATTTCCAATTTTGTGTGGTGTTACATATAGTGTTAAATTTTAGTTTTGTTCAAATCCAGCATGTTTGACTTACAAAAATCATATCTCCATGATTATCATGAATTTAGACTTAAAATTTTTACTGTAGGTTCTCATGCATTTCTCTATCAATTCTCCATTTTATAATAAATTTTGGATGACATTTGATATTTTTAGAAAATGCTACATTTATACCGGGTAAGAAAAATATTGAACTGTTTTAGGTTCTGTCTCAAAAATTTTGTGTTTAGTTTGGAAATTCATTAATTTCAAATTATAAGGATTCTTAAATTGAAATTTTTATGCAAGTTTCATATATGCGTATACAGAAATCCCACAAATTCTCGTAATTTTTGGAGATGGTTTGATATTTAACAAAAATCATGTTTGTATAGTGGATAAAATTATTTCAGCTCTATTTTTGTTATGCATACTTGTTACCCTAAAAAGCATAAATTCTATGATAAAAGGGAATTTGAACTTGAAATTTTTACAGTAGGAACCTAAGTCAGTGTGGAACATTTCTACCTTGTTTCATGATTTTTGAATACAAATTACTATCTTTTTAAAATATAACTTCCTGTTGTTGTTAAGAACAATATGGTTGATGTTTGGTAATTTTACATCCAATTCAAAATATCATAACTGCCTCTATACTTGGAACTCTTGGCTAATTTTGATATATGATGATTCTAAGTGTTTGGGATTTTCTTACCAAATTTTACATTTTTTTTGGAGTTCTTTCGTTATTTTTAATGAGTTTATTGGTATAACTGGTTGATAATTCTATCAGTTCTGGAAGTTTTACATGCTCATCAGTTATGACCATTTTTCTTCTCTAAAATAAAGTTTTGAGAAAGTTTTCAACTGAAAAGTTTAAGTAGACTTAATGATCTTTTTAAAGAACCTAAACTCGGAATTTCATTGAGTATGTGATTAATTATAATTTTTTCAAACAACACAAGCTGCAAGTTGAATAGTTAGCTCACTATTTTGACTGAATTTATGTTTTCATCATACTAGAGCTTTATCATGGACTTAGAAAGTAGTTTAATTTGCTTGTGACTCATGTTTGATCATGCTTTACCCGAACCTATGGACCTACTTCCACTTCTTCCTCCTCCATTACATCCATGTGACTCTTCCTCTCCTCTTCGACCTGCTCAGTCCCTCCGGAGTGTCCTCGTTCCTCGGGACTCCCCCTTTCCTCTTTATCGACCTTAGCCTCCTCCTCAGAATGATCGGGCTCCGTCCCCTCAGCACTTGAGCACACCTCAACCTCCACTTCCTCTTCCAAAGAAAGTGCAACACCCCGTACTTTAAGAGAGTAATATATATTTAATATAAACAAAATGGAGGTTTCCCCCATAGAAATTCTATGGGAGTGGTTCATGGGATTTGTTGGCCGAGTGGGGCCACAGAAGGGGAACAACAGATTCGTTGCTGCTGCTGCTGACGTGGCGTGGGGCCCAGGCACAGAGGGGGTGATGGCACTGTCTTTGGGCGTGCTGATGTGGGAGTCGGGCCCGGAGGAGGGGGGCTTTGCTTTGTGTGTGTGGCTCGCAAAGAGAGAGACCAGGTGTGGGGGATTAAATGTAGCGCCCCGAATTTCCAATAAGATATCTCAGAAATACGTGGCACAATTCCCAGCATCTACCTCAATGTAATAGTAAACATAGCCAAACACAAAAAAAAATTTAAACTTTTATTACAACATTTCTTTACAAAGCACAGCAGAAAAAAAACACCTAGAATTACAATTTCTTTCTTTTACAACACATTCTTTTACAATTTACATAAGCCACATTATCATTCTACCACGGACATCCAAATCCCAAGCTATTGGTACCCTGTAAAACATGAGGCTAGAGATAATCCTAACCCCCAAAACTACGGGGTCAGTCATAACAGTGTGAGTGGCATCAAAAGAAATGCAATATAAATAAAACATAAAGAATAAAGTCAGAATCAACACGTACCAATAGTAGTAATGAATGGAATATGAAATAAAAATAAATAAATCATGAAAACATCAAGTGAAACTAGACTAAGTGTCAAGTGTAGGAAAACAGAAAACAAACATGCATAAAACCAAGTCAAGAAAATACGAATGCATTACGATGACTCTCTAATGCATACTTGTCGGATTCTATGCATTCCATACTACATAGGTCCGGTGCAAGCCCTTATCGTTTTCCACTTTATAGGGTTAGATCCCTCGTTATGAAACTATTCAACTACAATGACTACTACGAGATTTAGACATTTGCAAGTATCGGTTCTCGCCCATGGAATATTGGAGGCCAATCACACTCACGTGGATCATTCTGTGGCCTATTTCATCCATCATCCCGGAATACAGGGGATTGCCTCACTCCGCATATCATCCTGGAACCTTCATTGCACAAACATCACATGAGCATCACTATCGTCCCTGGGATACTGGAGACCAATCCCACTCATGTGGATCATTCTGCGGCCTATTTCCGTCATCGTCCCGGAATACTGAGGATTATCTCATGCCTCGGATTATCCTAGAGTCCATAACTCACGTTTGCTCTCATTTGATCATATCACCATCTAGTGTTTGTCCTTATACTTATTAAGTTAATTTAATTAATCACAATTCTCTAGAGTTGGTGTACCCTACCGGACTTAACTCAATTGATCAACAATCAAGACCACAACTGGCCAAACCACAAAATCTCAACTACCGGTGACTAGGGTCCCACTCACTCCCTAGAGACTCACAACTCAACTATCAACACCAAATCTTTCATTACAAACTCTCAATTCCATTATTAATTCTCTCATATTAAGAAAACTTCTTAAAAATCAACAAATCAAAATCCATCCGAATACTCACAATTTCTAGAACTGAAATGAGATATTAAATCCATTAAATAACTGAGAATCACATTTTGAAGTCGTAGAAAATTACATAACATCCATATCTTGAAATCTATATATATTTTGCTTCTTAAAGTTATAAAAATACAAATTTAAACTCTATTATAATCAAAATATAACTCTCTGTAAAATACTATAATCTATATCAAAAAAATAATCTAAAACAGTAGGTCAATAATCCATAAGTTTGAAGAAATAATCGTTCAAGAAAGACGACAAAAAAACTCACAAATAACGCCTACAGCAGCTGTCAGTCGACTGTCAAAGACAGTTCAAAAGGTGACGGTCGGCCGGCATGCTAAAATTTCAAAATACATTAATTGACAGTCGACCGTCAATTCATGTGTAAAATCTGGATGGTCAACCGACATGTTCAAAAATAGACAACTTTAATATTCGTGCACATTTCAACTGATACTTCGTTAAATCTCTGTAAAATCATAAATTTGCAAAACAAAATTCCTGAGATGATCAAATACAACTTGTCTAACATACTGGAGTTTATAAAACTAATTAAAACCTCATCAAGATCACAAAAGAACAATTTTTGTCAAATTTCTTCAAAACAGTAAAGAAGTATATATATATATATATATATATATATATATATATATATATATATATATAGTCCCCTTCGGTTGCACACTACTTTTGGTGAGCACTCCGTAAGCACTCACGAAGTAGAGCACCTATGAAAAATCCGAACCGCTCATATTGTTTTATATGCCTAAGATAGCCTAAAAATAAAAAATCAAGTAATTTGAAGTTCATTTGCCCATGATTTACATCGTCACAAAATTGTATGGCTGAAAATTCTAACGGCATGATGGATGGGCAAATGAACTTCAAATTACTTGATTTTTTATTTTTAGGCTATCTTAGGCATATAGAACAATATGAGCGGTTTGGATTTTTCGTGGGTGCTCTACTTCGTGAGTGCTCACGGAGTGCTCACCAAAAGTAGTGTGCAACCGAAGGGGACTCTATATATATATATATATATATATATATATATATATATATATATATATATATATATATATATATATATACTTCTTTACTGTTTTGAAGAAATTTGACAAAAATTGTTCTTTTGTGATCTTGATGAGGTTATATATATATATATATTGATGAGGTTATATATATATATATATATATATATATATATATATATATATATATATATATATATATATATATGTGTGTGTGTGTGTGTGTGTGTGTGTGTGTGTGTGTGTGTATATATATATATATATATATATATATATATATATATATATATATATATATATACACACACACATATACATATATATATATATATATACACACACATATATATATATATATATATATGTATATGTGTGTGTGTGTATATATATATATATATATATATATATATATATATATATATATATATATATATATATATATATATATATATATATATATATATATATATATATATATACACACACACACACATATATACACACATATATATATATATATGTGTATATATATATATATGTGTATATATATATATATATATATATATATATATATATATATATATATATATATATATATATATATATATATGTATATGTGTGTGTGTGTATATATATATATATATATATATATATATATATATATATGTTTATATAAGTGTTCAAGCATCTGTTCAAGCATCAAGAAACATCGCATATATGTAGTATATTGTTAAAATCAATCTCAGTATGAATACAAAGCAAGATCTAATCGAAAACTCACAAAAGGCACAAAATCCACTTTTCGGCCTATACCATTAGACCCGAAGAAAACTCCAACTCCAACCTTCAAGATTTGATCTTTTTGATTCAAAAACTCACTTACAACTTGTTCTACACATGCCCCAACTGATTGCATTAGTTTACCCCTCGATCATATGCAGTTACAACATGTATTATTCAAGTTCTCTTCATCCAAATACCCAAAACAAATCACGCATATACATACAGAGTAAAGATGAACTTTTTATTCACTTTTGTGCAGTTCACATTATAAAACTCATTATATGTAATCAAATCAGCAAGATATAATACAAAATAACATACCCATGATTTTTATTAGGTTCTTAACAATCTCAAGTCATCTATATAGAATTTTAATCATCAATAGCATAGTTTTCATGAAAAGATTCAATTTTTATTCATCAATCTTTTGATAATTCATTATATCATCAAACAATCCCCTAACATGCTTTCTAATAGACAAATCATCACATACAACATGCATAGAACAATAAGAAATCAAACATATGTCACTCACCTTATTGAAGAATCAACCGAAATAATAAAGAGAATAAGAAAGTCCTTCCTTTCGCAAGAAATCCAAGATCATCGCTTCGAAACTCCAAGAAATCAATAATAAAGAAAAGTCTTTGTTTAGTGCAGCAAAGAGGCGGCTGCACCTCTCTTATATTAAGCCGTAAGTTAGGTTTTAGGGTTTTGAGTAGATTTTGCAAAATATCCCTTTTGAATATATCTTTACATATATAAATTCTTATACTTGGAAATTAGAATAACCAATTTAATTGAGATTTAAAATAAAAATAACCAACCCTAATCTGGCCGGCATTGTTTTCAAACCCAGAAAAATAATTTTGTACTTTTTTCCTCTAAGTGGCAATTTTGCAAAAAGACCATTCTTTAACAAATTTGTGAAATAAACTAAATCTATTAGAATAAAAAGTAAAATCTTTACCTCTGAGTTGGCTAGCCATCATGCTCAGCCCAGAAAACCGAACATTTTTCACTCCAAGTGGTAATTTTGCACAAAAGCCCCTTTTTGTAATATTTGCAAATATACCAAATAAATATCAGAAGGATCCAGAAAATTCATAAATAATACCTACTAATAAATATTAGGCTTACCCAAAATAATTTATGACTTTGAAATCCCCAAAATAATATTTGCACGTGTAAAAAGACAATTTCAGAAAAATGTTTATTAAATCACAAAAAAAATCATTTTAATTCATTTATTAATCTCAAAACATTACTTTAAAAATCTAGGGTGTTATATTAAATTGATCCCACATCAAAGGATTAGCAAGATTAATTAAATAATAAATATAATTGCCTATGATCAAGAGTCACCTAATTGGTTAACCACCTTTTGAAAGGCAACCTATGGTGGGGAGTTGCACTAATAAATAAATAAATTTTCTGAGTTTGGGGCGGGCTGTTACAAATGGTATCATAGCCGACTTTCGACACCGAGTGTGAAGGTGGGTATGCCTGAGGGGAAGCTGAGGTCAGTACGCTGACAGTTTGGCGAGGAGCAGTACGCTAGAATTAGCTGAATCAGGGTAAGCCACTCCACATCGACTAGAAAAGAGATCCTGCACTAGATTGCTTGCCCCGTACTCAGCTAGGACGCTGAATTTCTTAAGGGGTGTGTGTAACACCATATACTTTAAGAGAGTAATATATATATATATATATATATATATATATATATATATATATATATATAATTGAGGTTGCCCCCATAGAAATTCTATGGGAGTGGTTCATGGGATTTGTTGGTCGAGTGGGGCCCACGGAAGGGCAGCAGCAGAGCTGCTGCTGATGTGGCGTGGGGCCTAGGCACAGAGGGGGGTAGGCGCTATCTTTGGGCGTGATGATGTGGGAGTGGGGCCCAGAGGAGAGGGGGCTTTACTTTGTGTGTGGCTCGCGAAGAGAGTGAACGGGTGTGGGGGATTAAATTGATCCCACATCGGAGGATTAGCAAGATTAATTAAATAATAAATATAATTACCTATGATCAAGAGTCACCTAATTGGTTAACCACCTTTTAAGAGGCAGCCTGTGGTGGGCAGCTGTACTAATAAATAAATAGATTATCTGAGTTTGGGGCGAGGTGTTACAGAAAGAACGTAAACGAGCCTTGAACTCTCGGGCTTGCTTGCCGACGAAGATGGCTGAGACGAAGATTCTGAAGATGACCCACCTCGATCAAAGGACAAAGCCAAACTACTAGATTGATCACCAGACATGACAAAAACGATACCTAATTGTTAGTCTAAAAAAAGAGTTGCATTCTAGAGAGAGAAGCTTTGGCTGAAGAAAGAGAGAGTAATCCTAGAAAATGAGAAGGGAACTTATAGAGAGGAGCGTGACTTCTCAAATGACCCCGGTTACGTGACATCTCCTCGATAACTACAAAAGTATGTGACGCCTCCTCTAAGATCATCCAAAGTCACGTGAGCACCAGGTCCAACATCACTCACCCGACCCGTTGTACATGGATTTCTCCACAACAAGGTTCATTCTTGGTGCCCCACCCCTTGGTATGGTACTCCGAGTCGAAGCCACTCACGAATTTCCCTGCAGTTAAGCTCGCGCCTCGTGCTTCACCCCTCGGTATGGTACTTCAACCACAAGCTACTCACAAATTTCTTCGCAGTTAGGCTTAGTCTTCGCGCCATGCCCCTCGGCATGACATTCCAACTCCGAGCTCACGGATTTCTTCATAGTTCTACTTGCCCCTTGCGCCCTGCCCAATGACATGGTACTTCGACTCTGAGCCACTCGTAAATTTCTTTGCAGTTATGCTCTCACCTCGTGCCTTGCCCATCGACATGTCACTCCGACCTCGAGCTACTCGTGGATTTACCCGCAGTAAGGCTCACTTCGTGTGCCTTGTCCCTTGGCACGGTACTCTAACTCCGAGCCACTCAAGAATTTCTTCATAGTAATGCTCTCCCCTCGCGCCCTAAACTTCGGTATGGCACTCCAACCCTGAGCTACTCACGGGTTTATCTGTAGTTAGGCTTGCTCCTCGTGCCTTGCCCCTCGGTATGGCACTCCGACCCCCGAGCCACTCGCAGATTTCTTTGCAATTAAGCTTGTGCCTCGTGCTTCGCTCCTTGGAATGGCATTTTAACACTGAGCCACTCACAGATTTCTCTGCCGTTAAGCTCACCCGTCGACATGGCACTCCGACCCCCGAGCTGCTTACGAATTTCTCAGTAGTTAGGTCCATGCCTCATGCCTTGTGCCTCTTGCCTCAGCATGGTACCCCGAGTCTGATCCACTCGCGAACCGCCTTGCATATTTTTCCCTTGCACCCAGTGCCTCGAGCTTCGCTCCTCAAGGCTCGGGCATCGGCAGTCGACCCTCTAAACTTCAAGGAAATGAGATTAGACATCATCGCAATAGATAGGCTTTCACTCCGACGTGATTGCCCCTATGAGTTACCTACTCCTCGAAGGCGACCGGAAGATCACCTCTTAGAGTGGGGGGATTATGATGAGGGTGAAAATCACAGTTAATCAGCACCGCCTAATCCTTGCACGGATCTCGGGGTTCCTAGGGCCAAGAAAATAATTCCGCAAGCAGACACATACCCGAGACCATCTCATAGGCCATCTACAGGCCCATCACCTAGACTCATCCCGACAATAAAAAGTTGACCAGCCATTTATGGCTAGTAATTAAATCCCTATAATCAAGGGATCAGTTACTCCATCACATCCCTGGTCCATGGGATTTAATTAAGCAATTGGGGATCTTTCCCTAACTAATTCACTACAGGCCTATAAATATAGGCCACGATCCTCAGTTACAAGGTAATCAATATTTTTCTACTAACCATATTTTTTACCCTTGGGTGCAAACTTGATTGTCGAAGGGCCTATCGCTGGGAATACTCCCGGTGTTTTAGGCTTTCTGCTAGTGTCTAGCGGCCAACCACCATTAGATCCACTTATTCTAACTAAGCACTAGCCTCTCGTTAGGTTCAAATCTACGGCTGAGATATGCGTTTTTCATCTTACAAAAGAACTCATCATTTGTTGCTCCCATACCAGAAATCAGCAGCAACAGAAGGGATCCGGAGGAGGATGGGGGCCGAAAGAGGGGGGCCGGAGGAGAGAGGAGGGAGTAAGGGGGCCGGGGGAAGGGAGGAGGAGGGAGGAAGGGGATCTGGAAGAGGAAGGGCTGGTTTTTCTTTTAGTATCATGCTAAGTTGAGTGCGATCAAACCTATTGAACTCTTTCTAGATTCAAAGCAATGAAGGGATGTGCTCAAACTCATCCTTGCTTGCCTATTTGATAGGATAATATCAACATCCATAACATTATGGTTCCAAAAGAAAATAATTCCCCCTATCGTCACATTGATGGATGCATTTCTAAAGATAAATGCCAACCAAGACTTCGTCGGGCACGATTAAGTTTATTTTCTAAGATATGTGTCTAGAAGTATAATCACATCAGGTTTACGAATTCTCATCATAGATTTGCAATACCGAATAGATAAGGACTTTACCGCCCATCGACAATTCCGGATCAAACGTACTCTTTATTCAGAAATCATTGCTAGTTCAGGTTGATTGTCCACCAAATTCACACCTTTTAAATTAGACGTACACACTTTCCCATTGTTGCAAGCGTCAAACCCCTTGATAATGGAAAAAAAATTGAAGCAAACCAGGGTCGTAAAATTCCAGCATGGATCTTAAAGCTTCTACAGCAGATTAACCATAACGAGCCGCTTTAACAGGCTAGGGCCTTTTTCAGGCTCATCTATAAAACATGGATCACTTTCAAGCTCATTAAAACAAACTAGGCCCACTAGGAGAGACACCCAGCCCATGAGGGCTGTATGTCAAATCTCTTATCCCCAACAAAAGATTAACCGATTCTGTCTCTTAAAAAGGAGACAATCCGACAGGAGATAACAAATTCATATTAATCTCCTAACTGTTTCTCAGGCCTATAAATACCTCCCCCCCCCCGTCAAAAGGTAATTATAAATCAGCAATTTCTCGCTAAAACTCACTTTCTCTCTCTGGTTCTGACTTGAGCGTGGAAGGATCTGTCGTCGGGGCCATCCCTGGTGTTTCAGAACTTTTGCAGGCCCATCGGCCGCATTAACAACCGTTAGAATCAGATCAGGGTTTTCAATCAATGATTCGGATCCAATCTCAGAAGCTCCAACCACTTTTTATGACGATGACCACATGTTAGATCTTTAGTAGTTTCCTTCAAAATATAAACTCACTACCTGTTTGCTCCCACACCAAAATTAGCTGCAACAGATTGGCGTCGTTTGTGGAAAACTACACAGATCAGACTTACCACCATGGAACCGAGACTAAGAGGGAGAGTAGTGGCCTCAGCGAGCTCCTCCTGTGGAGGACCCCATTCCTCCCCATCAGTCGGATCCACCCCAATAGCCTAATCAAGCTCCTATAACAGAGAGGCACCAGGGGGCTTCTGACAAATCTGTAATGAACCGCGTCGTGAACAACACCCTTTACACGACCATGTTTAGTCCATAATGCTTCTAGCAACTGGATGCCCTCACTCGGTCCCCGAGGGTCAAGTGATCTCCATCAAATCATCAATGCCAAACAACAGGGGACCGATCTAAGAATTCATTTGGATGAGAGGTGTGCACGGACTGAGGCCTCTCACTCAGAACGTCAAGTTAATCGTAGAAGAAATTCTCATCAAGACACTCATAGGGGGCGGCGCACTGTAGAAAGAAGCCCGAATCGTGAGAGTCAAAAAAATCTTGAGCGAAACAAAGAGCAAGAGACCCCAGTCACTAGGGCCGGATTGGAAAACTTCAAGCATGATATCTTCCAAGCCATCCGAGGTACTCATGATCAGGGTCGACACTCATGGAGCCGCCATTCTACTCCTTCAAGAGAATAAGAATCCAGCGACTCAACTTGATTCAAGGGGAAGGACGACCATGTCCTTTGCCGCATCCAAGAAGTAGAAAATTTCCTGGAACAGATAAAGAATGAAGGGAACCGCTCCAATAGTGCTTACCACCCCAGTCGACCTCCTTTCAGCAAATCCATCCTCGACACACTCATTCCAAAGAACTTCAAAGCTCCTCAGTTTGAATCTTATGATGGTGAATCTGACCCAGCTGACCATATTGAGAGTTTTAAAACTCTCATGATGGTCTATAATGCCACCGATGCGATCATGTGCCGAACATTACCCGCAACTTTGAAATGATCAGCGAAGGAATGGTACTCCCGCCTTAGCCCCAGAGTCAATACTCTCCTTCGACCAGTTCGAGGAGCTCTTCATAAAGCACTTTGTTACTAGCCGCAAGGATGAGAAAACAAGAGCTTCCATATTGGAATTAAATCAAAAGGACAAAGAACTGCTAAAAGACTTTGTCAAGCACTTCAAAACCGAAGCAAGGTCCAACTCCTCCCTGGACTCGTCAATGGCGGCTACCACTTTCCACAACATCGCTCACATGGACCAGAAGGCTTCCCTCATGAAGAAGCTTCCTAAAGATTACACTAAGCTCCCAGAAAAGAGTGACAAATATATCAGAGCTGAGGAAGCTGTTTATCCTCAAGGCACGAAAGATTCATGTTTCCGGAACAAACAGAAGAATGCAAGCGAGGAAGGACCCATGAAGTTTCAAAAAGACGGTGCAGGTCAACGTCATCCTCCTCCAATACCACGCTTCGAAAAGTTCACTCCCCTTAAAACAAGTGTGTCTGTCATTCTCATGGCAGTTGAAAAGGACGGAATAGTCTGTCCTCCTCCCAAGATGACCACAACTAGAAAATGGAGAGATAGGAACAAGTGGTGCACATCTCACATAGACCACGAACACACCACT
Organism: Hemerocallis citrina; assembly: GCA_017893485.1. Classification (NCBI taxonomy): domain Eukaryota; kingdom Viridiplantae; phylum Streptophyta; class Magnoliopsida; order Asparagales; family Asphodelaceae; genus Hemerocallis; species Hemerocallis citrina. Next base: position 56,953,540 of record CM030368.1, read on the forward strand.
AACAAATGTCAGGCCCTCAAAGAAGAACTAGAAGATCTAATTCACCAGGGTTATTTCTCCCAATTTGTTCAGCAAAATAATAATGCTGAAACCCCTCCGGCACGAGGGCTAATAAGCATCAAGAGAAACCTTCCAAATCACAAGACTCAAACACATTGCCATTCTCCACTCCGTTCATGGAGGCCCGATGAAGGGAGATTCCAACTCCTCCCGCAAAGAATTTGTCAGGAAAATCAACTCAGTGCATAACATCCCGCCTGCCAAAAGCACCGGGGTCCCGATATCTTTTTCCAACAAGAACTTAGAAGGTGTATGACACCTCATTGTGGCGCATTGGTCATAAACCTTTCATGGTAAATCATGAGGTACGCCGCATTCTGGTGAACAACAGCTGGTCAGTAAACATTCTTTCATGAACACTTTCAACGGTCTCAAGCTTTTCCAAAACCGACTCAAGCCAGCTGGCTATACACTCCACGGATTCTCCGGTGTCCTCGTTCAAATCGAAGGAATTTTTACACTCAATGTGACGATAGGAAAGCTTCCCGCCACTTGAATGGAAGCACTGGACTTTATGGTAGTCGACGGCAAAGCCGCATACAACGCAATATTTGGCTTTCCGGGTCTAGAGACCTTTCATGCAGTTGCTTCCACCTACCACATGAAAATAAAGTTAATAACAACAACAGGCGTAGGCCAAGTTGTAAGGAGCCAACTTGCAGCACGAGCATGCTACCCCGCTACAATGAGGGGCTCGGTTCTCCCCTTCGATGCCATAGAACTCCCACCGGAAAACAGTCACAGTAACTCCAAGCCCGTAAACAAGCTTGAAGCCACTGCCATAGATAACCCTGCCGAGGGCTTCCAAAACTGCCAAGTCATCTCTTACCAAGTCCAAATTTGTTCTCATCAGAATACAGTAATAAACCTGAATCCCTCGGCCAAAGGCACTCTGCTCATTCAACGAAAAGAAACTGCCCTGCCTAAACACATTGGTAAACTCGGAGATCTCCCATTCTCTCTGCAAAACAAGGGGAGTCCAAGCAAGGTTTACCAAGTTGTTCGCATAGCGGCTCATCAAATTGAAGACCCAAGGGGCAAGAAGGTATCGTCACGGACTTGGAAAGTGGAACACCTCATGAACTTCAATAAGGGCGCTTAACGCCCATCTCATCTATATAATTTTAATATTTTCCAATAAAGGTTATCCATTAGAGCAGCTGCTTAGGTCACAGCATGTAATATGGTCAGCCACTAGAGTAGCCACTTAGTTTTATTTTTCAATAAAATTTAGTATTAACTTTTACAGAATTATTGTACAACTCTACGGATGAATACAATGAGTTAAATGTCAAGTCTACTCCTAAAAATAGTACCAAAAACTCATTAGAAGCTCCGTATAATACGAGTTTGGAGTCCATACCCGTGGCTAGGAGTTGCTTTAGTAATTTGTAACGAAGCAAGTTCAGAGCTCAACTCGTCATTCGATCTGCTTCTGCAACTCGTTAAACACCTTAACGACAAGTTTGGAGTCCATACCCATGACTTGGAGTTGCTCTAGCAACCTGAAATGTAGCATGTTTAGAGCTCGATTTGCCATTCGACTTGCTCCTGCAACCTGTTAAACTCTTCAACGACAACTTCGGAGTCCATACCCATGGCTCAGAGTTGCTCAAGAAACCTACAATGAAGCACGTTTAGACCAAAACTTGACATTCGATAAGTTTGGAATCCATAACCATGGCTCGGAGTTACTTTAGCAACCTACATAAAAGCAAGTTTAGAGCTCAACTTGCCATTCAATCTGTTTCTAAAACTTGTTAAAAACCTTTAAAGAAGGATTAGATGTCCAAAATTGTGGATTGCAGTTGTTTCGGCAAACCTGCAAACAAGCCAATTTGGAGCTCAACTCGCCACTCGATGGGACTCTCACAATTCATTGGAGGACCCATTCAGCAAGTTCAGGTTTCAACTCTTCCCTAGAGTTACTCATACAACTAGATAAGTACAAAATGGCAAATCTGAAGTCAAACTCTCCCCAAGAGAAGCTCCTACAACTAGCCAACCCCCCAAGATGACAAATCACAGGACAAGACATAGGCATGTAAAAAATTTCTTATTTCACAAACAACAAGTTTTGTTACAACTGCATAATCACAATGAGTCTACGTTTCATACCTAAACATCGCTGCAAAAGTTTTGCAAACAATATACAATAAGTTGTCCTACAAGTCGTCCTTTCGGCTTCATGGTAAGGGATTTTCCGCGTAGGTAACAAAAACTTCTTCACCGGCCTCCTGACAGTTAACAGCTCTCTAGTGCCGCCTACACTCTTGACGATAAAATTCAAGACAAGCCTTCCTCAGGCGGGCAAGCTCCATGTCTTCCCTACGACCTTCATCCGAGCAAGCTCCAACTCCGTTACACATGACGGACCGCACAAATGGAAAAGTCCCAACTCCATCAAGCGCAACATATTGCGAAGGAAAACAAGCTCGACATCCTGAATACATCGTTCAGTGTACGCAGCTACTTGTCAGCAAAGAGAAGAATGGAGTTACTTCAACGCTCACTACAAAAGAAAGTAGCTTTCCCGGCACTTTTTTACGTCTATACCGGCGTTTTTTTACGCCGGTGAAACTTTCACCGGCGTTTACAATAGCGCCGGTCCAACTGCCGCCGAAGCGGGCGTCGCTGAAACGAAGGGGTCTACACCGGCATTTTTGGTGGACGCCGGTAAATGTTAGGACTACACCGGCGGTCATAAAACGCCGGTGTATATCGGTCTCTGGGTGCCGTTCTTGTGCACCTATATACATACACCGGCGGTCGTAAACCGCCGGTATTTATCCATTCACCGGCGTATATGAAAATGCTGGTGTAGATCGAAAGTATACCGGCGGTCAAGAAACGCCGGTGTATGTGCGTTTATGAGCGCCTGCTTTTCCCTGTTTACGAACACCGGTGCGACCAAAAAATGCCGGTGTAGTTATATACGTCGGCGTTTATAAAACGCCGGTGTACGTCTGTGCTGTTACAGCTGATAACATTCGCCGGCGTGCGTTGAAACGCCGGTGTATCACACACTCCAACAATTAGATTATATAGACTGCCGTTTTTTAAAACGCCGTTCTGGCTATGCCCGTTTATTTTCGATACTCCGCTTTTCCGTTCGATTTCAATTCACAGTTTCATTTACAAAACCTGTAAACTAATTCTCACAACTGATTCAATCAATTTCGTTGCATACTACTGCGCAAACCACAACCAAACACAAGAATAATTAAAGATAATCAAGTTTCACACGTGTCATATCAACGTCCAAATTCATTGATTAATTAACAGTGTCATAATTAACAAATTAATATAGAGACTAACATCCAAAATATCCAAACAAACCAGTCTGACAAATATCCAAAATATCCCAAATTCAAAGTATGACATAACTCTCATAAAAAAAAACCAGTCTGACATAACAACAGCAAGGAGGAGGACATAAGAACAACAACCATACAGCAAGGAAGACATAAGAACAGCAAGGAGGACCGCAGATTCATACCCCTCGAGTAGCTTCAGCTCTGATCATCAGAATTTCCTTCATCTTGACGACCGCTCTGTGAAAAAAAAAACAATAGTTTAATTGAACAGTAGATCACAATACAGAATATACATATTTTTTGAACTTGCAAAAAGAACTACCTGTATCTCGAATTATAAGATCAAAGTGCCAACTGCAAATGGAATTGTTAATGATATATACAGAGGTAAAATAATTACATTGCAATGCTAAAAATCTAGTACTTAATTTTGTTTTTAAATATATCTAAAATAACAAAACAAATGAAAATTCAGTATCTAACTTGAAACCTTTATATTCTCCTCTGATTGGGAATATCCACTATCTAAAACAGTAAAACAAATGAAAATTCAGTATCTAAGCATGTCCTTCATGGATTGTTCAGACAATCCATGAAACTGTCATCGTGGACGGAAACCAAATATAAGAAAAATAAGAAAAATAAGATAGGGCTCATATCAAGTGTATTTTTAGGGAACTGTCATCGTGGAAGGAAACCAAATATATATAGAAGCCAGAAATGGAAACAGAAAGAAGAAAGGTAGAGACTTTGGATACACCAGGCTACCATAGCGGCATTTTCCTCATCTCTCTCTCATCCCTTATTTCCCTTCAGCACACGAACAGAAAGAGACATCAGCAACCACCTTAAGAGCGACAAGAACAACAATAATAATAAATTATTTTGAACAAGATGTCTCTATATGGGTTTCCAGATCTCCACTCGAGCCCACTCTTTCTAATCACAGCCCAATTAAGAACATAGACAACATCCACTAAACAATCCAATCATAGCCCAGTCAAAATTTGCCATCCTGGATCTTAATGAAATACGCTTCATTAACAGTCAAAGAAAATGAGGATGCTAGCAGCATACTTAGTTTGGAAGTGAACCCATTTTTTGTTAAAAAATCATGCCAAAGATGGCAATCAGCTTCATTAACAGTATCTGAAAATGAAAATTTCCATTATCTGAGCTTATATGTTGCTCTACTAATTCACTGTGCCCAACTAAATCTAAAACCCAATTGTTGTGCGTATCCGGAGGATTTTGGCATACGTACCTATAGCATCCTCAGTTCACAGTAAACCCGTTTTGGTCAAAAAAACATGCCAAGATCACAATCAGATGCATAAAAATAAGCTTCACTAACAACAAAAGAAGAAACTGGGGATTCTATGCAGCATACTTAGTTTGGAAGTGAACCCATTTTGTGTTAAACAATCAGGTTACATTGACAGTATCTGAAAATGAAAATTTCTCCATTATCTGAGCTTATATGTTGCTCTACTACTTTTTTAGCCCAACTATATCACAAAACCCAAGTGTTGTGCATATCCGGCCGGAGGATTTTGGCATACGTACCTAAATAATATCCTCAGTTCACAGTGAACCCATTTTTGGTATAAAAACATACATGCCAAGAAGACAATCAGGTGCTTGAAATCAGCTTCACTAACAGTTAGTGAAAATGGGACCATAAAATAGCTTAAGAAGACCATCAGGTTTGTGAAATAAGCTTCACTAACAGTGAAAGAAACTGGGGATGCTATGCAGCATACTTATTTTGGAAGTGAACCCATTTTGTGTTAAAAAAACCATGCCAAAGATTGCAATCAGGTTACATTGACAGTATCTGAAAATGAAAATTTCTCCATTATCTGAGCTTATATGTTGCTCTACTACTTTTTTAGCCCAACTATATCGCAAAACCCAAGTGTTGTGCATATCCGGCCGGAGGATTTTGGCATACGTACCTATACAATATCCTCAGTTCACAGTGAACCCATTTTTTGTATAAAAACAAACATGCCAAGAAGACAATCAGGTACTTGAAATCAGCTTCACTAACAGTTAGTGAAAATGGGACCATAAAATAGCTTAAGAAGACCATCAGGTTTGTGAAATAAGCTTCACTAACAGTGAAAGAAACTGGGGATGCTATGCAGCATACTTAGTTTGGAAGTGAACCCATTTTGTTTTAAAAAAACCATGCCAAAGATTGCAATCAGGTTACATTGACAGTATCTGAAAATGAAAATTTCTCCATTATCTGAGCTTATATGTTGCTCTACTACTTTTTTAGCCCAACTATATCGCAAAACCCAATTGTTGTGCATATCCGGCCGGAGGATTTTGGCATACATACCTATACAATATCCTCAGTTCACAGTGAACCCATTTTTGGTATAAAAACAAACATGCCAAGAAGACAATCAGGTGCTTGAAATCAGCTTCACTAACAGTTAGTGAAAATGGGACCATAAAATAGCTTAAGAAGACCATCAGGTTTGTGAAATAAGCTTCACTAACAGTGAAAGAAACTGGGGATGCTATGCAGCATACTTAGTTTGGAAGTGAACCCATTTTGTGTTAAAAAAACCATGCCAAAGATTGCAATCAGGTTACATTGACAGTATCTGAAAATGAAAATTTCTCCATTATCTGAGCTTATATGTTGCTCTACTACTTTTTTAGCCCAACTATATCGCAAAACCCAATTGTTGTACATATCCGGCTGGAGGATTTTGGCATACGTACCTATATACCATCCTCAGTTCATGGAAGAAAAATACGAATAGGGCTCATAGCAAGTGTAGTTTTAACTGGAATTGTCATCGTGGAAGGAAATCAAATATAGAAGCCAGAAAGAGAAATGGTAGAGAATGAGGATACACCAGGCTAACATAGCGGCATTTTCCTCATCTCTCTCTCATCCCTTCTTTCCCTTCAGCACACGAACACATAGAGACATCAGCAACAACAGCAAGAGCGACAAGAACAACAAGAACAACAATAATAATAAATTATTATGAACAAGATGACTCTATATGGATTTCCAGATCTCCACTCCAACTCGTCTCTTTCTAATCACAGCCCAATTAAGAACAATTGTTCACAGTCACTGTTAAAGAAACATATATGCTCAGATTATGGAAACATATATGCTCAGATTATGGAAATTTTCAGTCACTGTTAAAGAAACTAAGTAGGCTGCATAGCATCCCCAGTTTCTTTCACTGTTAGTGAAGCTTATTTCACAAACCTGATGGTCTTCTTAAGCTATTTTATGGTCCCATTTTCACATCCTCCAAATCAGTACAACAACACGGCTGAACAATCCTTGTTTGCAGGTCATACAATGTCATCTATACCATGTTATGTGCAAAAGTGGGGTTGGCACATACGATGCAAGGCCGACAAGTATTAGTTGTTTGGAATACAGATTTCAGGAAATGCCCCTTGTTTCTGAACTCAAACATCACATTAATAAACATCTTTTCTAATAATGGCTACACTTGTGGAAGCTCTCTCTAAGCCCCAATTCTTCAAGGTTTTGTTGCCTACTTCTTTACAGAAGCTGGTACTCTATTCTCCTCTCTTTCTAGTACTTAGTCGCTTAGTCGGTATTTCGTTCATGTATCACATTAATTGAGTAGGCAACAAACCCCCTGAAATATTTAGTTCCCATTGCAGCTGATACCTTCTGGATTTAACAAGCATATCATCAAAGATGGGCTTGAAAAAGCCACCATGTTGAGCCCTTACACGAAAACCTCTTGGTCTATCAAAATTCAAAAAGAGGCTGAATGCTTCTACTTTGAAGAAGGATGGCAAGAATTTGTGGAAGCCCATAGCTTAAAGATTGGATACATGATCACCTTTCGCTACGAAGGATACGAGATCTTCACCTTCACTGCATTTGACTTTACTGCATGTCAAGTGGACTTCACTGATGATCGCCTAAACTAAAAGCAGAAGAAATCGAAGATAGATCACAAGAAGTGTAGAAGGAATGAGGGTTGTTAGTATTCATTAATTTTTAAATTCCATTATTTTTATTGCATTTCTCTGATTAAATAGGCTATTTTTTCTTAATGTTAATTATAATGAGAAGATGCAGTGAAGTCCACTTGACAACCCTCATTCCTTCTACACTTCTTGTGATCTATCTTCGATTTCTTCTACTTTTGGTTTAGGCGATCATCAGTGAAGTCCACTTGACATGCAGTAAAGTCAAATGCAGTGAAGGTGAAGATCTCGTATCCTTCGTAGCGAAAGGTGATCATGTATCCAATCTTTAAGCTATGGGCTTCCACAAATTCTTGCCATCCTTCTTCAAAGTAGAAGCATTCAGCCTCTTTTTGAATTTTGATAGACCAAGAGGTTTTCGTGTAAGGGCTCAACATGGTGGCTTTTTCAAGCCCATCTTTGATGATATGCTTGTTAAATTCAGAAGGTATCAGCTGCAATGGGAACTAAATATTTCAGGGGGTTTGTTGCCTACTCAATTAATGTGATACATGAACGAAATACCGACTAAGCGACTAAGTACTAGAAAGAGAGGAGAATAGAGTACCAGCTTCTGTAAAGAAGTAGGCAACAAAACCTTGAAGAATTGAGGCTTAGAGAGAGCTTCCACAAGTGTAGCCATTATTAGAAAAGATGTTTATTAATGTGATGTTTGAGTTCAGAAACAAGGGGCATGTTTGAGTGAAAGAAATTGGGGATGCTATGCAGCATACTTAGTTTGGAAGTGAACCCATTTTGTGTTAAAAAACCATGCCAAGGATTGCAATCAGGTTACTTTAACAGTATCTGAAAATGAAAAATTTCCCATTATCTGAGCTTATATGTTGCTCTACTACTTCTTTAGCCCAACTAAATCTAAAATCCAATTGTTGTGCATATCCGGCCGGAGGATTTTGGCATACGTACCTATAGCATCCTCAGTTCACAGTGAACCCATTTTGGGTAAAAAAACATGCATGCCAAGAAGACAATCAGATGCATGAAATCAGCTTCATTAACAGTGAAAGAAAATGAGGATGCTAGCAGCATACTTAGTTTGGAAGTGAACCCATTTTGTGTTAAAAACCATGCCAAAGATTGCAATCAGGTTACTTTAACAGTATCTGAAAATGAAAATTTCCCATTATGTGAGCTTATATGTTGCTCTACTAATTCACTGTGCCAAACTAAATCTAAAATCCAATTGTTGTGCATATCCGGCCGGATGATATTGGCATACGTACCTAGAGCATCATCAGTTCACAGTGAACCCATTTTGGGTAAAAAAACAAACATGCCATGAAGACAATCAGATGCATGAAATCAGCTTCATTAACAGTAAAAGAAGATGAAAATTTTCATTATCTAAGCATATATTTTTCTATTAATTCTTCATATCAACTAAACCATTCATGTTAAGGAAATCAAGATGAATAAACTGAAAAAAGCTGCCTTTTTTGAAAAATAAGGGAAATCAAGAGATCATACCGAAGAGAGAGAGAGGGAGCGGGGCGACGAGGGCAGGGGGTGTAGGAGAGAGAGAGAGAGCGGGGCGACCGCCGATTCACCTCCAAATAGAGAGAGGGAAGAGGGAAATCGAAAAGGACGAAGGGAAGAAGGGACGATTTCGAAAGGTCGAAGGCCGTCGAAGAGGACGAAGTGGCGGAGGCAAACGCGCGGGAAGTAGAGCGAGGAAGGAGGGAAACGAAGCGCCACTTTTTTTTTTTGGGGGGGGGGGTTTGGGAAAATGGCGAGCGAAAGATTAGGGTTCGCGGGTTTTATTCCCAGTTATTCACCGGCGTTTTAATTGGAAACGCCGGTGAATGTGTCCGTATATTCGCCGGCGTTTATAATAAAAAACGCCGGTGAATAATAAACTTCACCGGCGTGTTTAGGTAAAACGCCGGTGAATACTAACATACGCCGGCGTTTTAAATTGACCGCCGGTGTATGACCATCCCATCTGGCGCCCAATTCCTACTCGCTCCCTACCCCGGCGCTACTAGTAAAACGCCGGGGAATAATCGCCGGTAAAAGCAGTATCTTTTGTAGTGGCTGAACAAACACAAACGATTTCACTTCAATAACAAGAATACTATCGACCACGGCATCCACTCTCAACCACAAACCCCAACGCCAATCACAATTCCTTCCCTATCCTCCTTCTCCGAAATGGGAGGCTAAAACCCTTACTGACCCTGTTCACCAACCCCCTCCCATACCCCACAACCCCCATTCCCCTACTTTCAACCATCCTCAGTCACCTCCACCGCAAGCTGGGGTGGTGCATCCACCATGAAAGTCCATTGTTGAGCGGGCCCAAGAGGTGGGTCCACAAAACAAGGCTATAGTGGCAGAAGCACCTGGGCCGACTGAGGAGATTATCGAGGATGAACCGTGGATTGAAGTTCATAATAAAGATAAAAAGAAAACACACAGTATCTCCCCCCCCGGATCAACCAGACTTCAAAAAGAAGCAATGGAAAGAAAAATGCAAACCAGTACCGTGTTTCAACAGCGACGACCAGGGTCACTATCGATAGGACTGCACGAAGGAGGTGCGATGTCTAAAATGCATGAAATGGAGGCACATATCATACGTTTGCACAAACGTTACCTCGTCCAACAATGATGATGAGCGACTAGTAAGAAGAGGTAAGTCGCCAGATAACCCCACTCTCATCCGCCTTTCCAACAATCTAGAGACGATCAAACTCAAAGAGAAGTGGCTACGCCAAAGGTGTGCCATTGCTAAAGTAAGAGCATGGTGCCCATTGGAGAACAACCTCATCCAAGCTTTGAACGCCAAATGGCCGATGGCAGCACACAGGGACTGGGGAGCAAAAAAGATATGCTACCTCCAGTTCTTGGTATCTTTCCCCTCGCAGGAGAAGATGACGAAGGTGTCTGCTATGGGTATAGTGGATTTTGGCCATTTCAAGTTGGAGTTATTCCCTTGGTCATCAAGCTTCGGAGCAGAGCTGCCTCAAGGGGAACATTTCTGAATTTGGATCCACAACGTGCCATTGCATTTTTGGAAGAAACAAACTTTGCAAGAGATCATCTCCGAGTTTGATACAATTGAAGACATAGACAGCAAGACGATTCGACGGTCGGAGATTGTCTTCGCTAGAGTCTTAATCCGAAGCCCCGATATCACCCCCATGCCTCGCTTAGCACATGTCTTCTTGTTCGAGGAGTCATAACTCGTTTGATTCGTCCTTGATAAGCAAGCGGAGCTGGAGACGAAGGAGCTCCAGACTCTCTCACCTCCTCCCCCCTTGCACTCAAAGATGGGCACTCCTATAGGCATGTGGTCTTGCCTGAGTGGGACCTCACCTTGGATGGGGCCCACCAAATTGAGCGAGCGCACCGTGAACACATCAAAGCTGCAAAGGGGAAGGAGGTGCACCAAGGCCAACCTTTCACCGGAAAAGAAGAGAGAGGCTTGGTCAAAAAACCCAACGGTCAAGAGGGCATGCACATGGTGGATCTGCAACCAGAGTTACAAATGGCAAGTTGTACAGACCCAATACCCGCCCTTGGAAACTTCGCCATTCAGAAAGCTCAAAATGGAAGTCAAACCCTACATGAAAGGAATGAGACACTAAGAGGAGAGGATCAAGTAGACACAGAAAGAGAAAGAGCTGAAAGTATAAAGACCCCCATCTTTTTCAACGGACTCAGCAACTCGCCAAAAAGAAAAAAGGTGGTGTCTTTGGGCAAAGAGCGTGAACAGAGGAGGGCTTTTTTGGGGGAAGAAGAAGAACGGGGGTTCGTTCGAAACCAAGGAGCAGGTTCCAAATGATCAGAAAGGGAAATTTAGGGAAAAGCTGGAAGCTTGGGGACGAGAGCTGCTGAAGGACGGTGACACTTTCGGAAGAAGACGAGCAAGGGCCTGTCACTAAAAGAGATTTGGCCCAAAAGAGAAAAAAACAAATACTTTGGAAGAGGAAGAGGTTAGCAGAGATGGCAAATTGGGGAAGAAGCGAATGGGTATACATCGAGCTCTGTACCGCTAACTTCGTTTCCCACTCCCTTCTCATCGACAGCAACGCCAACCTATCAAACGAAGGCACGTGACCCACTAACTGACGAAGAGGATAGAGAAGGGGATCCACTGTCTCACGAGGGAGGGGGAAGATTAGGGGAACTGGAAATAGATGGGAGAGTTAATGGGCCCAAAGAGGGGCCCATGAACAATATTGATCTCTCTGGGCCTAAATAGGGGCCCATTGGGGGTGAGTTGCACAAAGAGCATCGGTTCATGAACAAAAATCTGATTAATATGATATCTTACAATATTAGGGCACTGGCCTCTGAGGTTGGGACCCACATCGATGAAGACGATTGTGAGGATATGCTAAATCTCGAAGACGATTATGTATATTCTGAAGGGGAATCTTTGGATTCTAAGAGGCTAGCTGATGATTCCCATGGTATTTCCCCTGAGATTGTTCCTTCCACATTCCTACTTCGCAAACGTCTGCACCTGTCTCTATTCATGGCGGTACAGGTTTTGGGGTTCAGAAAGTCGCAAAGAAGGCTATGGAGGAGTCCTTAGACGACTATTTGGAGATTGCTGCAGCCGCTACATCTGTTAAGACTAGCGATGGAGGTACGTGTTCCTTTCTAGCATCTATTTTTAATTTCATGACTGATTCTGAGATTTTTATTCTAGCCAAAACCTGTGGTCTTGCGGTGAGCGATACTGATAGGAACGCTTTCCTCATAAATAATTAGGGGGTGGGAGAGCGATAGAGTTAATATCATTTCGAACTCGTCTACCAAGGCGAGTCATAGTCCCACGTTTAACTGTAATTAATGGAGGCACTCTTCTGGAACGTTAAGGGCCTGAGCAGGCGGGGCAAACGGGAAATGGTTAGGGATGTCATTGCTAAATCGAAAGTTAGCATTATTGGTCTGTAGGAGATCAAACTGACCTATTTTGCTAGACTTAGTAGACTGAGGGGTACTGCATTTCATAGTGGAAATTTTGCCCTTCTCTTGGAGCCTCTGGGGGTATTTCCTTAGGGTTTAATCCCGAGTTGTTTTCATCCCTAGCCGAGCTCCACGGGCAATTCTAATTGTCGGTCCCGCTCCATCGTAAATCCGACCTATGGACCCAGTCAGTTACGGTGGTTTATGGTCCGCACACTACTGCAGCTAGGTTGAAATTCTAGAATGAACTACGAGCGATTCATGAACACTGGCCGCACCCCTGGGTTGTGGGGGGAGATTTTAACAACACCAGGTTTACCTCTGAACATAGGGACAGAGGATCTAGTGACTCTGATAGGAAAACATTTAACGAGGTTATCGTGGACCTGGATCTGGTGGACATTCCCATCACTAATAGGCTCTTCACCTGGTCAAACATGCAAGTGACGCCTATCTTAGCTAAGCTTGATAGGATCTTGGTCTCCGCGGACTAGGAGGCCAAATTCCCTTTGACTTGGGCCAAGTCCCTCCCTAAACTAACCTCGGATCATGTCCCTATTATCCTCTCTTCTGGAGAAGTGCATCCCAGAAAATCCCCCAAGTTTAGGATTGAGAAAGCGTGGTTGGAAATCCAAGGCTTCCAGCACATGGTAAACGAGAATTGGTCCCGCACTATTAGAGGGACTGAAGCAACCGTAATCTGGTGCAAAAAAATTAGAAGACTGCAGACCAAACTCAGGAAATGAAACCGGACCAGAATTGCACTGATCTGGAAAGATAAAGATTTCCTCCTTGAAGGTATTGAGGAGCTGTAAAAGATGGAGGAAACTAGGATACTGGTACAGGAGACGCGGAATAGGCTGCTTCAGCTCCGAGAAGACATTCACCAACTTTATAGACTTGAAGAACTCAAATGGCAACATCATTCCAGAATTTCGTGGCTCAAGGAAGGAGACGCAAATACAGCATTCTTCCACTGTGTTGCCAGTGCCCGTCGTAGATCTAATCTCATTCATTTGATCCAGTCGGAGTCTGGAGAGATACAAGGGGACGAGGATATCAGGGTAGCATTCTAATCCCATTTCAAGCGTCTCTTTGGACAGAAGGTGGAGCTGAGAGTCGCACTTCACCAAGAATTCTGGCAAGGTTTCACGGACAATTCTGTCCCCATGCTTAAACCCCTTGAAGCTCCTTTTATGGAAAAGGAAATTCAGGAAATAGTACAGCAACTCGGAAAGGAAAAAGCCCCGGACCCAGATGGTTTCCCAACCTTTTTCTACTAGGTTTTCTGGGAGGAAATCAAGGATGATCTGATTAAGCTGTTCACTGATCTATATGAACATAAGCTTAAATTAGGTAGACTTAATTTTGCTGAGGTGGTGTTGATTACTGAAAAAGAAGACTACCCGCGAGTGGGAGATTTTTGCACTATTAGTCTCCGTAACTGCTCAGTTAAGATCATCACCAAGACCCTGGCTAATAGGTTGAGAAAGGTGAGGGACAGACTCATTAGTAACGAGCAAATGTGGTTCATTAAAGGACGGTGTATTCAGGACAATATGGTCACGGCTGAAGAAACTATCCATCACTGACACACGTCAAATGCTAAGAGCTATCTCCTGAAATTGGACTTTGAGAAAGCTTATGACTCGGTTGAATGGGAATGTCTCCTGAAAGTGCTGGCTGGTAGAGAATTTGGAGTTAGATGGATTAGATGGATCCACACATGTCTCACCACCAGTAGAACTGCTATTTTAGTGAATAGGGTTTCGGGTCATCTTTTTTCGTGTAAACGGGGCCTAAGACAACGAGACCCCCTCTCCCCCTCCTCTTCACCATTGTGGCAGACGTTTTGCGGTCCATGATGGCTAAATGCAGTAGGACCGGCTGGATATCGCTGGTGGCCAGTGGAGTCAATCGCCAAGGTTACTCTATCCTCCAATATGCAGACGATACTCTCCGATTTGGAAATGGCAATCTCGTGGAAACTACCGCTTTCAAAGGAATTCTTTATAGTTTGGAAGCTTGGTCTAGAATCAGGGTCAACTTTCACAAAATTGCTCTTATCCCCATTGCCCTTACTATAGAGAAGGCACAAGAGCATGCCATGATTCTCAACTGCTCCATCGAGAGTTTCACCATTAAATACCTGGGGTTACCGCTGAGACCGTGGAAACTAATGAAGGCGACTGGTTACCTGTCATTGATCGTGTGAAAAACTGCTTGGCTGGATGGAAAGGTAAAGCTTTATCCTTGGGAGGAAGAGTAATGCTTATCAATGCAGTTCTCTCAAATCTTCCCACCTCCTTTTTCGAAATGCCACGTTGGGTTATCCAGAAAATTGACCATACTCGAAAATGGTTTCTTTAGAAGGGGCAAGTCCTGATAGAGGCGGATATAACCTCATCAGATGGGAAAAAGTTAGCAAGAAAAAGATGCACGGAGGACTAAGTATCATTGATTTGCGAGATATGAATCTAGCTCTCTTGGGAAAATGGTGGTGGAAGGTCTTCCACCCTAATGGAGAAGGATGGAAGGATTTCGTTCAGACATATCTGCATGGGAATGGGACGAGAAATTTAGGTTTCAGGGTAGGCCCACGCATTTCCTGGTTCTAGAGAGGTATCGCTAAGGCCTACGATCCCTTCATTAGCTGTGTGACGTCATCTATTGGAAATGGCAGACTCACCAGATTCTGGTGGGATAAGTGGTGTGGTGAGCACACACTTAGAGCCATATTCCCTGATTTGTATGACTAAGCAACACAACCGCACTGTACGGTGGTCGCAGCCTGGAGAAGAAGTTCCTGGAAACTGGCCTTTAAACATCCCCTTTACACGGGCTCCAAGCATAGACTCATGGAACTTCATACCAATATCGCCGACAACGAAATTATATGCTCACAGAGTCCCGATAGGAAATCTTGGGGACTGGAAAAGAATGGCACATCCACTATTCGATCCCTTTACAACCGCATTCACTTTAGGGGATGTAGCCCGAGTTGGTCAAGCGTGGTTTGGAAGGAGACAACCCCGCTGAAAGTTAAAGTTTTCCTCTGGCTGGTGCTTAATGATGCAATATTGACTAGAGAACCTATCTAAATGCCAACCGAATTTGGACTCTACCTGTGTTTTCTGCAATGCTGTCTCTGAAACTATAGATCATCTTTTTCTAGAGTGTCCCAGGAGAAAAACAGTCCTTGTGGAGGTACTTAGTGCCCTGGGGATGAATGAGTACCCTAGTAAGTATGAGGATCTGTGGGTAGGACCAAAGTTCGCTACTGGGAGACGAACGGTGAGAGAAGCTTGGTTTATCGCTATCGCCGCTACGACCTGGGGACTTTGTCTAGACATGAATAATTATTACTTCCGTGGGACATGTAATAGTATTTCTAGTAATTTGACTCACATTATGCATCTTATTTCATGTTGGGAAAATGGTTTCGTAGGAGGGCCGAGAGGGAGGATCGCGAGCATCTTCCAGGAGGAGGAGTATGATGATGATGAAGTCGAGATGGGACCAATGCTAAACTGAGGGAGGTGCCCTGCCTGTCAGACATGTACTGGTGATTGAACCCCACCACCCCAGGGTTTTGTTGGGGGGAGTAGATGCTTCGATGTATTTCATAGCTTGGATGCGTGTATGTTTTGTACTTCTTGTACCCCACCCCCCATGTTTATGGTGGATTTATGTTTTTTTGTTGTATTGTAGGTTCTTGTACTTGGCTCAGTACTCTGAGTTTTGTTTTATTAACTCCTTATTAATGAAACAGGGTGGCCATACTCCACCTTTTTCTTCAAAAAAAAAAAGTATAACAAGAAGACTCAGAACACCCATAACTCATTTGCTCCACAAAATGAGTTCGGCGCTCCACGCTCCACTTGAGTTCCTCTAGTAAATAACTCCTTAACTCCATACAACAATTTCATGGGCTCGCTCTCTGCTTGTGCTCTGTCAACAACTCGTTAGTGTCATACACTGAGTTCAATGCCTTACTCTCCGCTCGAGCTTCGTCAATAGCTCGTTAACTCCAAACAACAAGTTCAATGCCCTGCACTTCACTCGAGCTCCATCGACAATTTGTTGACTCCATACAACAAGTTCAAGGCTCTACTCTTCGCTCGACCTCCGTCAATGACTCGTTAACTCCAGAACAACGAGATCAATGTCTTACTATCTGCTTGAGCTCCGATAATAGCTCGTTAACTCCCTAAGGTGAGTTCAACATTTTTCTTTTCGGTCGAGCTCCATTAACAACTCATTAGCTTCATACAACGAATTCAACGCCTCGCTCTTCACTCGAGCTTCGTTAGCAACTCGTTGACTTCATACAAAGAGATTCGGTTCTCCGCTCTCCGTTCGAGTTCCATCAACAACTCGTTATCTCCATCCAACGAGTTCAATGCCTCGCTCTTCACTTGAGCTCTGTCAACAACTCATTGACTTCATACAACGAGATTCGATTTCTCGCACTCCGCTCAAGCTCCATCAATGACTCGTTAGCTCCATACAACGAGTTCAATGCCTTGCTCTCCGCTCGAGCTCCATCAACAGCTCATTAACTCCATACAACGAGTTCAATGTTGTGCTCTTCGCTTGAACTTCGTCAACAACTCGTCAGCTCCATACAATGACTTCAACACTCTGCTCTTCGCACGAGCTCCGTCAGCAACTCGTTGACTCCATACAACGAGTTCAACACCCTGCTCTTCACTCGAGCTCTATCTACAACTCGAAATCTCTATACAGTGATTCCAATACCTTGCTCTTTTCTCGAGCTTCGTCAACAGCTCATTAACTCTATACAATGAGTTCAATGCCTTGCTCTTCGCATGAGCTCCGTCAGCAACTCGTTGACTCCATACAACGAGTTCAATGCCTTGTTCTCTGCTCGAGCTTTGTCAATAGCTCGATAACTCATTACAACGAGTTTAACGCCTCGCTCTTCGCTCGAGCTCCATCAATAGCTCGTTAACTCCATACAACGAGTTCAACCTCTTGCTTTATGCATAAGCTCCATCAACAGCTCGTTAACTCCAAACAACGAGTTCAACGCCTCGCACTCCGCTTGAACTCCATCAACAACTTGTTAACTTTGTACAACGAGTTCAACACCTTCTTCTCTACTTGAGCTCCATCAACAACTCGTTAACTCCTTACAATGATTATGACTTGCTCTTCATTCGAGTTCCATCAACTACTCTTATCTCCATACAACGAGTTCAACGCCTTGTTCTCCGCTCGAGCTGCATCAACAACTCGTTAACTCCATATAACGAGTTCAATGCCTTACCCTTCGCTCGAGCTCCATTAATAGCTCATTAACTCTGTACGACAAGTTCAATACCTCGCTCAAGCTCAAGCTCCGCCAACAGCTTGTTAGCTCCAAACAACGAGTTCACTGCCCCACTCTCCGTTTGATATCCATCAACAACTCATTAACTCCAAACAATGAGTTCAATATCTTGTTCTTTGCTCGAACTCCTTCGATCACTCATTAACTCTATACGATGAGTTCAACGCCTTGCACTTCGTTCGAGCTCTATCAGCAGCTCTTTCACTCCATACAATGAGTTCAACACCCTGTTCTTTGCTGAAGCTCCATCAACGATCCGTTAATACCATACAATAAGTTCAGTGTCTTACTCTTCGCACGAGCTCCGCCAACAATGACATCTGTAGCCTGCTCTTCGCTCGGGATCTGTCAATATCTCATTAACTCCATACAATGATTTTAGTTCCCCGCTCTCTGCCCAAGCTCCATGAATATTTTGTTAACTCCATACAGTGAGTCTGGTGCCCCGCTTTTCACTCGATTCATTCCAACAACCCCTTAAATTCATGCAATAGGCTCGGCATCCAATGCCATCTCAGATTCGTCTCCCCAAACTTGCTGGGAATTAATGGCAAGTTCAAATGTTAAACTTCGTGCTAGACTTGCCTCCCCAAACTTTCTAGGTGCAAACGGCAAGTTCAAACGTCCAACTCCGTCTCAGGGTCGTCTCTTTAAATTTTTTGGGATCAAACAAGAAGCTCAAATCAACTATGTCCGAGAGTTGCATCTACTCACTTGTTGGGTGCAAATGGTAGGTTCAACATCAACTATGTCTGAGAGTTTCCTCTACAAACTTGTTGGGCGCAAACAGCATGTTCAAACGACCAACTTCGTTTCACAGTTGTCTCTACAAACTTGTTGGGCACAAACAGCAAGTTCGAACATTCAACTCCATCTCATAGTTTTCTCAACAAACTTGTTGGGATCAAACAGCAAGTCTACATTCCGACCACCTTATGAAGTTTATTCCTGCAACAGCTCTTCTAGGTCAGCTACATATACAAGATCTAATGATCAAAGTGCTCATATCCCAGACCAACATAACACTCATCCAACAACGAAATGCTCGATCGAAAAAACAAGCGAACAACACAATGCTTGGTCGACAAAAGAGCGGTTTTTGCAAAACAAACGATGAAACTCTCGATCGCCAAAATAAGTTAACAATACAACACTTGGTCGAAGAAAGAGCGGTTGAATGAAACGATCGACGGGAAACTTGATCGACAAAATTAGCAGTCAAACAAAGCACTTGGTTGAACAAAATAAGTGAGTAACACAATGTTTGGTCAATAAAAGAACAATTCGATAAGATAGACTGCTCAACAAATACTTTGTGGGTAAAACTCAAGGAATCTCCTAACCAAAACCCTAGGTTGCTTACAACCGAGAAAGAGTTCGACTATAATCGAGAAAGAGTTCGACCCAAACCCAAATCTAACAAGGCTTCGAAGTCGCCAAAATACCTAATCTGGCCAAGACCATAACCCTACAAAGCTTCGGTGTGGGAGAAAAACCGAACTCAAATAAAGAATAGGAGTCCCTTATAGTCATATCAACTTGGAGATGGTGCTAAAAATAATAAGTCATAGAAGATATATCATAATCAGGGTATGGAGCAATTTTGAACAATGCTTCTATTATATGCATAGATTCTTGAGAACCAGTTGCAATAAGTTCCACATAGGAATCTCCCATATATGCAAATAAGCGAGCAATGACCTTCAAATATTCTTCATCTTTAGATGAGTCTCTGAGTTGATCCTTGAGATGCATGAAACTAGATCAGAATTCAAAGATTGTAGAGCCGCATGAACATGGGGATGTAAAGCAAGCACTGATGAAGGAATCCATGACTCAATCGATGCCAAGAAGTAAAAGCCTTTAAAACCTGCTCTATGTTCTTCAAAATCCCAAAATAGGTGGCCAAAAACCCAACTCTAAGACCCAACTTCAAAACTTCAAACTTCAAAACAAAACCAACACAAACTCACACCTGGTACTAAGAGCTCCAAGGATCAACGCAACTCCAACTTGAACCCAAGCTCAAGAAGGTGGTCTGAAAGCTTCTTGGCCCACAGCAACCCAATTCAACAACAACCCGAAGTCAAAAAACTCTCGAAGCTCTTATGCTTCACCAAAAGCCATCCTTCCAATCTCGGCCAAACCCAAACATTAAAAGCTCCACACAAAGCTTCAAGACAGAAGATGATTAAACTCAAAAACTAGCAACACAAGCTCTTGTTCTATTACCAACCTCAGTAATGGGGAGGAGCTCCAAAGAGATGTTCAAGCTACAACCCGAAGCTCAAAGGAACCCGAACTCCAACAGAAAAAACTCCTCACAGGCACAACTCAGCCACGACTTCAATCCCAAACCGAAGCTCTAAATCTTCGTTGAAGCTGTGGCCCAAACTCAAAACCCAAAAGCATTGGAGGAGCACTTGTTTGCGCAATGGGTTTTATCGAAGTCCAAGTGCCGAAACCCATACAGTAGCCTCAAATACCAACAAAGGCTCGCTCAAAGACCAAGCTCTTGGTCGCCCAAAGCACTGCTCATCGAAACCCATTGGTCGCCAGAAGATAAAGCTCGCCCAGACTATGGTCTCTAATAAGCCAGCTCGCCCATAATACCCCATATTGGAGTATATATATATATATATATATATATATATATATATATATATATATATATATATATATAATATTTCACGGGCTTATAAATATGGTAGTGTGGTTGGTTGAACTTCTTGTATATATAGAGTGAGTCTATTAAGAGCTAGGAAGCTGAGATTCTTATGGAGAGCTGGAATTCTCAGCCGCATGATTGCGATCCGATGGTCAAGATTTGATCCGACCATCAACTTATATGCATAAGGGCAAAACAGTCATTTCTTCTAAGCTCTCCTCTTTCTCATCTGACTCTCTCCCGTTCTCTCTCTTTCTCTCCTTATGAATCCGAAATAATCTCAAGCTCTCCCGTTCAAAACCCTAGCTTCGATTAAGAGCTCATCTCACCCATTCTCTCTTTCTCTTCGATGCATCGCTTATCTCTCCCGTTCTCTCTCTCTCTCTTAGCTGCGTCGCCCATCTCCCTTCGATAGCAGCCCGAAGCAAGGGTTTTTGATTTGGGTCCATTTTAATGGCTAATGGAGTGTTGGGGTTTTGAGGGGTTTGGCTGCTATCGAAACCCACCTGATCGAATCTCTCGATCTCTTCGATGCGTCGCTCATCTCTCCCATTCTCCCTCTCTCTTTCGAAGCTAGTGTTTTTTGGTTTTTGTTTTTTTGATTTTGGTCCATTGAGGGGTTTGGCTGCTATCGAAACCCACCCGATCGAAACAGGTATATTTTGAATCAGGTATATTTTGTGAACATTTTTTTTTCCCAATTTTTTTTTTTTCAAATAGACATGAAGTATTATCAGATGTTGGGAGCTTTGACTGTTTGGAGAGGTTTCTAGCACCCACCCAACCTACGGTTTTAAGTATTATCAGATGTTTATACAATCTTAAAGTAGATGAGCTTATTAACATATTTGCTTATAAGGTTCCTTTTTTGGGTGCTCAGCTTATCGTTCTTAAACCAATTTCACTGAATCTCTCTAATTAGTCTAATCGGTAGCTAGATGGGCTATCAATTTTTCCCTTTGGGATGGCAGTTCATGATTAGGATGATAATAGAATTTCATAAAAATGATGTGAAAGGTAGCTATCTTCCAATCCTCCTAGACTTTGTTTTTTCAGGTGAATTGCATTCTCCTGATAAAATCTGAATATGATGTGTTCATCTTTAGGTTCCCTACCAAATGTTTTGCAAATCATTTTGTTTAAGTTATGGCTTGAATTTATGGTCGTCTGCAGCTGTACACAAAATGCTTATATATATGATTTATGATCACCTAGTCATTGATTCTTATTCCAGTGTGTTGGCTCAAATTTGATTGGAATCGGTAAGGAGATTGCTTTCCTCTGCAAGTTGGAACCTGAATGATTGAGACCCAGCAAACTTAGCTAACCGGACTCAAAACTGAGTAAGTGATTATGTTGTTATGCAAACAGGTTATGTACGAAAAATATTCCGGTAGGAGTCGACGTTTTGCATTTTTTACGATGAGCACGATCGAGGATGCTAATGCTGCTATTTAGAAGCTGAATGATACTATCAGTTGCAATTAACTTCCCTAGTTTTCCTTTTCACTTTATTTGAGTATGATTGCTGTTTGAACCCTCTCTTAAAGTATTGGATTTATCATGTATCAGGAAATTGGAGGTAGGAAAATCAAGGTCAATGTAACAGAGAAACCTTTGCAATCTCTGGATACGTCTCTTCTTCAATCCGATGATTCTATATTCACTGACAGCCCGTACAAGGTTTATGTGGGTAACCTTGCCAAAACGGTCACCTCTGATATCCTCACCCAATTCTTCTCCGAGAAAGGAAAAGTTCTAAGTGCAAAAGTATCGCGGGTGCCTGGAACCTCGAAGTCTAGTAGCTTTGGCTTTGTTTCATTCTCCTCTGAGGAGGATGTCGAAGCTGCTATTTCATCATTTAACAATGAAGTAAAGTATACTGTCTTCTGAGATGCTATATTGTTACTTACCCCCCATTAGTCTTGAAATCAAGAAAGTCTTTTATATTTAAGGAAGTCTCAAATTACTGGATACCACTTTGTTCATATTTCTAGCCTTCTTGTTTGTTTTCAGGTATTGGAAGGTCAACGAATTCGTGTCAGCAAGGCTTAATTACGTTTGATCATGCAAATTGTGGTTCATAAATTGCTGTATTTTTTGTATATTAGAATAGATTCTTCGTTGCCGTGTAGTCTGATCTCATGAAAGTTTGTGCGGACAATAATTCTACTTGTTTTTGTTTGCCACATCAATTTCATGGTGTATTTATGACTTGGTAACACCTGTAACTTATGGGGAGTAGACAGATAATCATGGTTAATCGTGATGAAGAGACCTGTTTTTTTGTTCAAAACGTGTAAGCTTAGAACACCACAAACTGAACATGAAGTTCAAAATGTGTAAGCTCAGAACACCACAAACTGAACATGAAGTTCAAAATGTGTAAGCTCAGAACAGCAGAAACTGGACATGAAGTTGAAAATTTGTAAGCTCAGAACAACACAAAGTGAACATGAAGTTCAAAATGTGTAAGCTCAGAACAACACAAACTGAACATGAAGTTCAAAATGTGTAAGCTCAGAACAGCAGAAACTGAACATCAAGTTGAAAATGTGTAAGCTCAGAACAACACAAAGTGAACATGAAGTTCAAAATGTGTAAGCTCAGAAAAACATAAACTGAACATGAAGTTGAAAATGTGTAAGCTCAGAACAACACAAAGTGAACATGAAGTTCAAAATGTGTAAGCTCAGAACAGCAGAAACTGAACATGAATTTCAAAATGTTTAAGCTCGGAACAGCAGAAACTGAGCCGGAAGTTCAAAATGTGTAAGCTCAGAACAACAAAAACAGCACATGAAGTTCAAAATGTGTAAGCTCAGAACAACATAAACTGAAGATGAAGTTGAAAATGTGTAAGCTCAGAACAACATAAACTGAAGATGAAGTTCAAAATGTGTAAGCTCAGAACAACATAAACTGGACATGAAGTTCAAAATGTGCAAGCTTAGAACAAAAGAAACAGAACATGAAGATCAAAATGTGTAAGCTCAGAACAACATAAACTGAACATGAAGTTCAAAATGTGTAAGCTCAGAACAAAAGAAACAGAACATGAAGTTAAAAATGTGTAAGCTCAGAACAACACAAACTGAACACCACCACCAACCACCAACCAATGTGTACACCAATTGCCAAAAATATTGGAAACCAAATGGAGATTATACAAAAGGATTAAAAACAGATTTGTAACCACAAACTAGTTTTAACTTTCAACTTCCATTATTTCCCTTACAATCCAAATATGACCAACACACTAAAAGACATTTAAACTTCCTCGCAGTCGAAACATTCTCAAATGGTAAAAAATGGGCAGTCAAAGAGAAATCATTTTAGGCTCTCGAGTTATCCACTAAAATCCTTCCTTTTCTTCCTCTTGAATTCCTGAACAAAGTGATTCACCCAAAAATATTAGAAGCAACTACATAAATATATGTATTATAAGATTCAGGATATACAGGTATTTGAACAACAACAAAAAATTTCAGCAAAAAAAATGTGTAGGCTCAGAACAACAACAACAGCAAAGAAAACTGTAGGCTCAGAACACACTATTCTGCAAAATAATCTGCAGGCTCAGAACAACAACAAGAGATGCAAAAATCTGTAGGCTCAGAATAACACCACCATAAACTGAACATGAAGTTCAAAATGTGTAAGCTCAGTACAAGAAAATTTGAACATGAAGTTTAAAATGTGTAAGCTCAGAACAACAGAAATTGAACAAAAAGATGAACACCCCCAAAACATTTTACCAACTCCCCAGCTCAGAATAGCAGAAACTGAACATGAAGCTGAACACCGCCAAAAAAAATTTGTATACCAATTGCCAAAAACAGAAACTAAACATGAAGTTGAAATGACTTGCACACTAACTTGGTAGGAGGGTGCAAAAAAACAATATCATTTTACTTGTCTTGTACAAACTTTTCATCACTGCCTACACACTCCAAAAGGAAAAAAATCATGAATAAACAAAATCATGCATAAACTTTTCATCACTGCCTACTAATAAATCAAGTATAAGTGAGTCAAATGAACAAATTTGAGTTTATCACTAGGGCTGCTTTATTAAGCCATGCCTACTAGTTTACAAAAAAAAAAATCATGCATAAACTTTTCATCACTGCTTACTAATAAATCAAACAAGAAGTTTTCTTTTTGCATGTCCACCTCTACTCACGATCAATCGATCTCCTCTCATAATAGACTTACTCATGTATATATATAGAGTAAAAAAAAACCAGTAGGCTCAGAACACACTATTCAAAACTAGGGCTGCATTGGGGTGCCGTGCCAACTAGAATATGATAGATAAATAATCAAGCATAAATACAAGAAGCTGAAAAATTTATTTTAATCATAAAGTGTTTCGCATAACTGCCTACACCAACACACCGAAGGAGAGAATCAAACCCCAAAAGGCTTAAATGAGTATCCAACACATACGCATCCAACGTGAGTTACAAAAAATATATTTTCTGTTGTTCTGAGCTTAAACATTTTGAACTTCATGTTCAGTTTCTGTTGTTAACTTTCTGTTGTTCATTTCTTTGCTCAGATCTTTCTCATCTGAGCTACTCTCTCTCGTTCTCTCTCTCTCTCTCTTTGACGAATCCAAAAAAATCTCAGCTCTCCCGCAAAAACAGTCATTTGAAGTAACAATCGTAAAGCTCATATAGGATTGTTTCATCACTAGTCACTCCTATTAATCATTAAATCATAGTGTGCAACTTCAGAAACATAATCCATCTCATCATCACTTATAACCAATGAGAAAAAATAAAGCTCAGATAGGATTAATTCATCACTAGTCACTCCTACAAATTATTAAATAAATGATTCATAGTGTGCAATTTCAGAAACATAATCCATTTCATCATCACTTGTAAAACTAGAATCCATCTCATCATCACTTTAAATAAATGGATAAATGGGGTTCGAATACTTTCCTGACATATTGTAGCTGATCATCTTGTTCCACACACTATTCTTGAGATGCAAACATTACCCGACAAACATAATTTTCAAAGTAAGCAATTAATTTACAGAATAAGGGATTAGAAAAAAAAAATTGGGAAAAAAAATGTTCACAAATTATACCTAATTCCGGTTAGCTAAGTTTTCTGAGTCTCAATCATTCAGGTTCCAAATTGCAGAGGAAAGCAATCTCCTTACCGATTCCAATCAAATTTGAGCCAACACACTGGAATAAGAATCAATGACTAGGTGATCATAAATCATATATATAAGCATTATGTGTGCAACTACAGACGACCATAAATTCAAGCCATAACTTAAACAAAATGATTTGCAAAACATTTGGTAGGGAACCTAAAGATGAACACATCATATTCAGATTTTATCAGGAGAATGCAATTCACCTGAAAAAACAAAGTCTAGGAGGATTGGAAGATAGCTACCTTTCACATCATTTTTATGAAATTCTATTATCATCCTAATCATGAACTGCCATCCCAAAGGGACAAATTGATAGCCCATCTAGCTACCGATTAGACTAATTAGAGAGATTGGTTTAAGAACGATAAGCTGAGCACCCAAAAAAGGAACCTTATAAGCAAATATGTTAATAAGCTCATCTACTTTAAGATTGTATAAACATCTGATAATACTTAAAACCGTGGGTTGGGTGGGTGCTAGAAACTTCTCCAAACAGTCAAAGCTCCCAACATCTGATAATACTTCATGTCGATTTGAAAAAAAAAAATTGGAAAAAAAAAATGTTCACAAAATATACCTGATTCAAAATATACCTGTTTCGATCGGGTGGGTTTCGATAGCAGCCAAACCCCTCAATGGACCAAAATCAAAAAACCAAAAACCAAAAAATACTAGCTTCAAAAGAGAGAGAGAGAGAACGGGAGAGATGAGTGACCTATCGAAGAGATCGAGAGATTCGATCGGGTGGGTTTCGATAGCAGCCAAACCCCTCAAAATCCCAACACTCCATTAGCCATTAAAATGGACCCAAATCAAAAACCCTAGCTTCGGGCTGCTATCGAAGGGAGATGGGAGACGCAGCTAAGAGAGAGAGAGAGAACGGGAGAGATAAGCGACGCATCGAAGAGAGAGAGAGAACGGGTGAGATGAGCTCTTAATTGAAGCTAGGGTTTTGAACGGGAGAGCTTGAGATTATTTTGGATTCGTAAGGAGAGAAAGAGAGAGAACGGGAGAGAGTCAGATGAGAAAGAGGAGAGCTTAGAAGAAATGACTGTTTTGCCCTTATACATATAAGTTGATGGTCCGATCAAATCTTGACCATCGGATCGCAATCATGCGGCTGAGAATCTCAGCTTCCCAGCTCTTAATATATATATATATATATATCAAATCTTGACCATCGGATCGCAATCATGCGGCTGAGAATCTCAGCTTCCCAGCTCTTAATATATATATATATATATATATATATATATATATATATATATATATATATATATATATATATATATATATATATATATTACACGGGCTTATAAATATGGTAGTGTGGTTGGATGAACTTCTTGGCTAGCACGTGAAGAGATTTGAGGGGTTAATGCCTGGTTAGTGCATACGGTTCAGGGCGCTTAGGCTCTATTGCAAGTCACAGGTTCGAATCTGGGGGATTATTTTCTTTAAAATGGTATTAGAGCAAACTTTGGACACCGATCGTGGGCAAGAGTGGGTGGTATGCCTGAGATGGAGCTGCAGGAAGTACACTAGTAGAATGATCAGGGGCAGTACACAAGCAGAATCAGGGTACTCCACTCCACATTTTCTAGAAAGGCAATCCTGGATCAGGCTGTAAGTCCCAAGCTCAGCGAAGACGCTGAGTTCCTAAATGGAGTGTATGTAATACCCTGTATTTGGATTATTTATGTGTGTGTGTGTGTGTGTGATACACTTTTTTGGAGTATATATATATATATATATATGTATGATAAATATAAAATATTACATGGGCCTATAAATATGGTTGTGTGTGGTTGGGCCTATGGAGATTTAATTTGGGGCCATATATGCAAATGTGGGTTGCATGGATTAAAGGTGGGCCGGTTGTATGGTTTGGTCTTGCATGTGAGCATGAAGCTCACGTGGTATTTGTAGGATGGATGTAAGAATAGTCCCACATTGATGAGAATTATGATATGAGTAGTGTTTAAATAGATAGCATGAACCAAAGGGTACTCAACTAGCTATTGCACTTTTAGTGAGACATGCATATGGTGGGTCATTATTAGGACTTGTTTTGCACGTGTACACGAATGCATAGGCGCGTGCGCAACTGAGCCTGGCTCGGGGCGTTACAAAAAAGCTCTGCTCGTCAAAGCTTGCTCGACGAAGAAGGAGGTCACCCACAATCTTGATCGCTTGCACTATAGCTCAATGAGATATTGGTCCTCGTGCACCGTCCGTCTCTCTCTCTCTCTCTCTCTCTCTCTTGGTGTGCATGATTGATCTCGTTGTGTGTTCGTGGGTTTGTTCGTTGATTGAGTTCGTGCTCGAGAATCCATTTCCATTATTCTTGTTCTTGCACCGTTTCTGTTGTCGACAATAAGGCAAGTAACTTATATTCTTTTCTTTGTGTAATATAAGTACTAAATACCGTTTGTAGTGTAGTTGTGTTCTAAAGATAATTCTTGTGCAAAATACCTGTTATATATTGTCTCTATTGTATTGACCCGCCCGTAGTTGCCTCATTACACACATGACATGAAATAACTTAGGGATGACCACTTCTTGTTGTATACATGCATGTTGTTCGTATGATATCGTATGCTTGGTTATGTTATTTGTAGTATAACTTGTTGTAGACTTGTAAAATTCCCTATACCATGTTGCTTGGACATCTAGTATATCATATTTCATATTTCTTATTATTTGCATGAGTTTCATATGATCTATGTTGATTTTGTACATGAAGGAGATTTCAGTTTTTGTGTTACCCCATTTTTTATCAGTAATTTAGTCCCTATTAAGGTTAGTATGTGAAAGTTATTTGTGAATATAAATATAGAGAATTCTGTCTACTTTCCAGAATTTCTGACAGATCTCAGTTTCGATTTATGAGTTGCAAGTTATTGCTGTTTTACTACAGATGTATTTAAAATTTCAGATCCAATTTTATATGAATTCTGTAGGGTTAATTATTTTTCTACTGATGTTAAAGATAATATTTTGATTCAATATTTTGTTGAATAAAACTAGACCTGATTGGGATTAAACCCTAATTTTTTTGGATTTAATTGATAACTTTTATAAACCATTTTGTGCTTATGAACAAAAACTATACATGTAGAATTTTCATGCTGTTCAGTAAAGATACTTAATTTCGACCTGATTCTACTTGCTGTTTATAAAAACTTTGTGAATATAAATTGTAGCCCACTGTATCTATTTTATCACCCTTTTAACGGATCTGGATTTCAATTTATATTTTGTAAAATATTGCTGTTTTAGTACTGATGTGTTTATGATACCAGATTTACAAAACTGTTATACCGCGCTGCTTTCTGATTTTTATTGACTATTCTATCTATGTTGAAAAAATATGAAACTTTATTTTCTGTTACTAAACATACTAGGAAATTCCCCAGATTTTTTTTGGATTTAATCAGTGAGTTTTTATACCGTTTTCCTATTTATGAATACAAACTTCTGATTTCTAGTTGAATATATTTTCTGAATACAATTCTGTTTTGAGTCTTATTTTTGTGAAATAACATATGACTTATATATATATATATATATATATATATGCTGGATTCGTCCAGGAGTCTATTTTCCAGATTCTTTGACGGATCCAGGTTTGCATATTTGCAGCAATGGGAATTCCAGATTTGGTGCAGTACTGTCTTGTTGTCCTGAACTAGAATTTTCATTGTTCTATCCTTTTATGAGTTGTCTTTCATCTGTACATGCTTATCTTTCAACCTGAACCTGTTACCTATTTATTCCATGTTATTCTTGCTCTGTTTTGTGACACATACATGCCTGTCAGATAATAATAACAAATAATCAAGCCGGGGTTAAGGGAAAGATCTAGTAGTGGATAATATGGAAACGTAAACTTGGAAGGAGGCCCGTATTTTCCACAGGATTATCTGTTACGTGTTCATGACTACATGATACACGACTCTATCTGTCTAATTACCCTGACTTCACACTTCCCTATAGGAAGGTGTACTCAGAAGAGAACCCGTAGGTTCTATCTCTCTGTCTGGATCTACTTCTGATATCTGTCTGTCTGATACCTTAGTACACGGCCCTATAGAATCCCCTACGAAATCTAAACGTAACCTGTATGTATGTAGCAACCATGTGGTAAAAGTTGGGGACGCATGAAGTGCTACCTAGCGAGTAATAACACAAGATCGGTAATAACATGACATATGTTACCTATTTACCTGTATCTGTTATCTGACATGTATTATCTGTATATCTGTCTGCATACCATCTCACACTTGACATCTGTTACCTGTTTACCTGTCTGCATGATACTTGACAATTGATACATGTTACCTGTACCTGTTAGTATATCATGTTACTTGATTTGTTTTCTGATTCATACTAGATATTCTGTTTTGCTCTGCCATATCTATTCCATGCTATGTTTGTTTCTGTTGTTATTTTATATCTGTTTATTTTCACTGTTCTTGTGCCTGCACTACAAGCGGCCCGTAACTTGCATTGACGGGCATTTTGTTTTCTTTTCCTCTTCCTGCAATTTGTTAAATTGCAGATTATGAAGATCAGCAGCCCGATCAGTAGGTGATATGAGATTCTAGATGCTGGAGTTTTTCTATTGTTATTTCTTGTTGCTATTAAATAATTTTATCTGTTACTTGGCTTATTTGTATTTGGGCAATGTGACCCAGAATTATTGACTTGTTTAGATTTAGTTTATTTGAGATTATTATATTTTGGTTTCAAGTAAATTCTTGTTGGTATATTGATTCATATGTGCATGCACGGTTGACTTCTCTTGCTTCCTACTCTGATTATTCCTGTGAAATATTGTAAAGATCCTGACAGCTTATGGATGATTAAAATCATTCACTGGGCTTAGTCACGTATCCGTATTCCGTATTCTCTTTTTGGGAAGCAGGGCATGACAAGGGTTTTAGTGGTATCAGATCCCAGGTTTGGATATTGTATTAGTTTGACTGATATATTAGACAAGCTTGGCTCGATCTGGGATTGGTTCAACAGTACACAGACCATGCATACATAAATGAATTATAATAAACTTTGATATGGATGCTAATTGTTTTTGATTTTGTGCAGACCATAGCTCGTAGAGGTTCTACTTCTCGTCCTCAGGAAGATCAACTTGGGCTTGAGGCTGTTACCAATGTGTTGGAACGATTGATCAATATGCAGTAGAACCACAGTGACCTTGTGATGGCTGTTTCGGATGCTGCTTGGGTTCTGCCTCCCACTGTGCCTATGTAGGAAGCTCTTCCTCCCCATCCGGGTACAGTCACAGATTTCATGAGGCTGCATCCTGAAAGATTCTCCGGCACTGAGACGCCTTTGGAAGCCGAACAGTGGTTGATCCGGACTGAGCAGTTGCTTTTGGCAGCAAGAGTTGTAGATGCTGATAGAGTGGATGTGGTAGCATCCAGCTAGTGAACCTGGCTCCCATTTGGTGGAGGTCCGAGTTCGAAAGGCTCGAACGACCTATTACTTGGGCCATGTTCACTAGGAACTTCTTGGAGAAGTTCTTTCCTAGCAGCACTCGAATGGAAATGGAGCAACAGTTCCTGGCCCTAAAACAGGTTGGTCATTGTTCTATTATTAGAATTTTTGTTACATATTGTTCCTGCAATATTGTAATATTAGACTTTCTTGAAAACATGGCTCCAGGTCAGTGGATGAGTATGCAGCGGAATTTACAAGACTTAGCTGCTTCGCAGCCGTTCTTGTGGCAAACGAAGAGGACGGGGCTCGTAGATTCACTTTGGGACTTGAGCAAAAGATTCGGGTGCAGCTCATCTCCCTTCGCTTGCGTACTTATGCTAAAGCTCTTGAGGTAGCTCGAGCTCAGGAGCAGGCTCGTGGTGGATTGGCTCCTTCTCAGCAGACTATTTCCGCTGCTCCTATTAGGCCTTATGGTGGGCCGATTTAGAGGTCTGTCCCAGCCCATCCTGTCAGGGCAGCTCCCTACTCTTCTGCTGGTTCTCGGGGAGCTAGTTTCTGCCACTACTGCTAGATGGCTGGGCATGATCGCAAGAACTGTTGGCGCGCCAACTGCCGATGCTTCAGATGTGGCGCTGCTGACCATTCAGTGCGGGACTGCCCGCAGTAGCGGAGGGCTCTT
This sequence comes from Hemerocallis citrina, assembly GCA_017893485.1. Lineage (NCBI taxonomy): Eukaryota > Viridiplantae > Streptophyta > Magnoliopsida > Asparagales > Asphodelaceae > Hemerocallis > Hemerocallis citrina. The sequence goes on from CM030368.1 coordinate 56,985,204, forward strand.
CCAGCTGGGGGTCCAATGCTGTAGGTAGCCCAAGCTCGTGGTCCAGTTAGGCCACCGCTTCCTCCTTAGCGCCAGATTATCGGTCAGAGGACCACTGCCCCCAGGAGAGGTAAGGCTTTCAACCTGACAGCTGCTGATGCTGAGACTGCAAAGGGTGTTATTGTAGGTATATTTTGCTTTTATTGTTTTTTTGTTGTTTCCCTTGCTTCTTTCTTCCTCTTGCATTATTCTTTCATATTATCTTTCTGCATTGTGTTTTTCTCACCCCTGTTCATCCATTCTTTTTTTTCACTTGTCTTTTTTATTCTATCTTAGGTGTTGTCCTTGTTTGCTCTTTTCTTGCTCTTGTTCTCTTTGATTCCTGGGCAACCCATTCCTTTGTCTCTTCTCGGTTCGTAGCTCGCCATCAGTTGGAGTGCAGCATCATGTCAGAGGCTTGGAACATTGTGACGGGTGGTGGTATTGTCATTTGTTCCCGGAAGTGCAGGCAGTATCCTGTGATTATTGGCAACGCAGATTTCAGGGACAACCAGATTATAATTGGAAATTCAGGATTCAACGTCATTCTCGGTATGGATTGGTTGGGTGAATCCTACGCCATTATTGATTATCGTGCCAAGAAAGTTGTATTCCGGATCCTAGGTCGTGCAAAGTTTGAGTTCCATGCTGGGGAGATGCCCTTTGGCCGAGCAGAGACTGCAGTTGATCGAGAGGTTTGTGCGATGGAATTGCATTCAGACTGGGAGGCTGCGACTTTGGTAGTGCATGATTTCCTGGATGTCTTTCCAGAGGAGTTGCCTGGCTTACCCCCTGATAGGGATGTAGAGTTCGATATTGAAGTTCAGTCCGGTACGACGCCGATATCGAAGAGTCCCTACAGGATGGCACCGGTTGAGTTATAGAGCTTAAGGTGCAGATTCAGAAGTTGCTAGATTTGGGGTTCATCAGACCCAGTGTTTCGTCTTGGGCTGCTCCAGTCCTTTTTGTCAACAAGAAGGATGGTATTCGTCGACTGTGCATGGATTATCAGGAACCGAATAGTGTTACTGTGAAGAACCGGTATCTATTTCCCAGGATCAATGACTTATTTGATCAGTTGAGTGGAGCTGCTATTTTCTCGAAGTTGGATCTTCGTTCCGGATATCATCAGGTCAAAGTGAAGGCGACCGATGTACAGAAGACCGCATTCAAGACCAGATATGGGCACTATAAGTATCTTGTGATGCCATTCGGGGTCACGAACGCGCCTGCTGTATTCATGAGTCTCATGAACAGGGTCTTTTCCTAGTTCTTGGATAGATTTGTGGTGGTCTTCATTGATGACATTCTAGGATATTCTCGGAATCGGGAAGATAATGCTGAGCATATTAGGTTGGTTTTGCAGACTTTAAGGGAGAATAAGCTCTACGGGAAACTCAGCAAGTGCGAGTTCTGGCTCGACAGGTTTACCTTCTTGGGGCACATTATATTGGGCGATGGTATTTCTGTAGATCCGTCCAAGGTTGAGGCTATGAAGGATTGGCCAGTTCCCAAGTCAATTTCAGAGGTGCGGGTTTCCTTCGTCTAGCTGGCTATTACTGAAAATTCGTCCAAGATTTTTCGAAGATAGCAGGACCATTGACTAAGCTGACAGGGAAGGATCAGAAGTTCTGTTGGTCTGAGGCTTGCAGTGAGGCTTTTGCTGAGTTGAAGAGCAGGTTGATGTCGGCGCCAATGTTGACTATTCCTGATGGTTCAAGCAGTTTGTAGTTCACTGTGATGCTTTTGGTAAAAGTCTTGGAGCAATTCTGATGTAGAAGGGCCGAGTCGTTGCTTATGCATCGAGGCAGTTGAGGCCGTATGAGAAGAAGTATCCGACTCATGAATTGGAGTTAGTGGCAGTGATCTTTGCTTTGAATCTGTGGAGACATTATTTACTTGGAGACCGAGTGGAGACTTTTACAGACCACAAAAGTCTCAAATACGTCTTCACCCAGAAGGAGATGAACATGAGGCAAAGGTGTTGGTTGGAACTTATGGCCGATTATGACATCAGTTTGCAATACCAACCAGGTAGAGTGAACTTGGTGCTAGATGCTTTGAGCAGGAGACCGGCAGCTATGTTCCTGACTCAGCAGGGTAATTTGGTTGAGCAGATGCGGAGGTTGGAGTTAGATGTGTTGTTGCCGAGTTCTGATCGGTGTTGTTTCGTGCTTCAGCTTCAGGTGCCTCTTGTGGAGCAGATCAAAGAGACTCAGGCAGGTGATGTGCAGTTGCAGGGTTTTCGAGCTGAAGTTGAGTCTGGTTACAGAACGGATATGGTAATCCATGCTGATGGGTCGCTTCGTTTTGGGTCTAGGTTGTGTGTCCCGAAGGGTGAAGTTCGTTAGAGGTTACTTGAGAAAGCCCACCAGTCATCGTATTCTATCCATCCTGGAGGTACTAAGATGTATCGGGATTTGAAGCTTCATTTCTGGTGGCATGGTATGAAAAGGGTTGTGGCTCGATTTGTATCTCAATGTTTTATCTACTAGCAGGTGAAGGCAGAGCATCAGAGGACCGCCAGACTTCTTCAACCGCTTTCCATTTCGGAGTGGAAGTGGAAACACATCACTATGGATTTTGTGACCGCTTTGCCGAGGAGTCCTAAGGGTCACAATGCCATTTGGGTGATTGTCGACTGACTGACGAAGAGTGCTCACTTCATTCCCTTCCATGTCGGATAGTCTACTGAGAGCCTAGCGGAGAAGTACATGCAAGAGACCGTCACACTTCATGGGGTTCCAGTCAGTATTGTATCTGATAGGGATACGAGATTCAGGTCTCAGTTTTGAGAGAGTCTTCAGAGTAGTTTGAGGAGTAAATTAAAGTATAGTACAACTTCTCATCCCCGGACTGATGGACAGTCAGAGATGAACATCCAGATTCTCGAGGACATGTTGAGGTCTTGTATGCTGCAGTTTGGTGGATCATGGGAGGACCATTTGCATCTCGTAGAGTTCTCGTACAATAACAGCTTTCAGGCCAATCTTAAAGCTGCACCGTTCGAGGCACTTTATGGGTGGAAGTGCATATCACCAGTGTGCTGGGATGACATTAGTGAGAGAAAGTTGTTGGGTCCGGAGTTGATCACCAGGACAGTCGATGTGGTGACTCAAATCAGGAAGCATTTACAGGCAGTTAAGGATAGGAAGAGGCGATGGACCGATGTCCATCGTAGAGCTTTGGAGTTTGAGGTTGGTGACTATGCTTTCCTAAAGGTATCACCTTAGCGAGGTGTCATTCGGTTTGTTGGTGGGGACAAGCTCAACCCTAGGTTTATTGGACCGTTTGATATTGTGGAGCGAGTAGGCAAGGTGGCCTATCATCTTGCATTGCCGCCAGCTTTATTAGGAGTGCACGATGTTTTCCATGTCTCACAACTCAGGAGATATATCTGAGATGAGAGCCACGTGATCGACTATTCTGAGTTGACTGTTTGGCCGGATTTTACTTGTGAGATTCCGCCTGTTGCTATTTTGGATCGGCAGGAGAAAGTGCTTAAGAACAAGGTCATCAAGGTGGTTCGTGTTTCTTGGAATCCTCACTCGACGGATGAGTCAACTTGGGAGCTGGAGGACGAGATTCAGCAGAAGTTTCCTCATCTGTTTGTGTAGCTTTTTATTTTGTTCTTTCTTTCTCTTTTCAGGGTTACCCTATGTACTTCTTATTTGAATTTCGAGGACGAAATTCTTCTTGTTATGTGGGAAGGATTTGTAACCCCTGTTTTCTATTTTTTTGTATTTTTGGGTGTATTTTTCTTCTTGTATATTTATTTTGCTTGTATCTCTTTTTGGACTGTATACTGGATCTTCTTTTTCAATATATTCATTTTTTTTGTCGGCTTTTATTTGAGTTCTTGATTCTATTGTCTGTCTATTGTTTCGTCTCCAATTGATCGAGATATTATTTTTTATCCTTTTTATTTTATTTGTTCATGCCCTATTTTAATTATTCATTTTTGTGCTCATCTCATTTCTATTTGGATTTATTTGAACCCCAAAACCTATTTAAAACCCTATAACTCTATTCTTTTGGATCCTAAAACCAATAAACCCCCTTTACCTATTATCTACTCAAACCCGTTAACACCCATACCTGTTACCCTATTTTACCCATCAGGCGTTTTCCCCTGTATCACCTAACCCTAGCCCCCATCTGCATGCATATTTATACCCCTATATATATATTCTAAATCCTATTAACTAAACACCTAGCCGCCATACACCATACTCGCCTTCCTCTCTCCCTCCCGTGTGCAACCTCTCCCGCTTATCCTTTTCCCCCTGGTCCCCTCCGGCTATCTCCTTGCACTCCTATGCCGAGCCTCCCCCCAGCGTGCCGCACACCACAGCACCTCGGCGCCGCTCCCCAGCTTCTCTTTTGTAGTCAGCAGCGACGGCGGAACCTCACGACAACAGCCGCAGCAGACCCCGACAGCCTCCTCCCGATGCCACCGACTCACCCGTCACTGTCACCCCGACTGCTCCTCTTGTGTCCGTGTGTTGGTTCTTGCGGGTTGTGCCGTTCGTTCCCCGTGCATCGTCCCTCTCTCTCCGTCTCTTGATGTGCGTGATTGATCTCGTTGTGTGTTCTTGGGTTCGTTCATTCGTTGAGTTCGTGCTCGGGAATCCGTCCCCGTTATTCTTGTTCTTGCACTGTTTCTGTCATCGACAATAAGACAAGTAACTTGTATTCTTTTCTTCGTGTAATACAGGTACTAAATACCGTTTGTAGTGTAGTTGTGTTCTAGAGACAATTCTTGTACAAAATACCTGTTATATATTGTTCCTATTGTATTGACCCGCCCGTAGTTGCCTCATTACACACATGACATGAAATAACTTAGGGATGACCACTTCTTGTTGTATACATGCATGTTGTTCGTATGATATCGTATGCTTGGTTGTGTTATTTGTAGTATAACTTGTTGTAGACTTGTAAAATTCCCTATACCATGTTGCTTGGACATCTAGTATATCATATTTCACGTTTCTTATTATTTGCATGAGTTTCATATGATCTATGTTGATTTTGTACATGAAGGAGATTTCAGTTTTTGTGTTACCCCATTTTTTATCAGTAATTTAGTCCCTATTAAGGTTAGTATGTGAAAGTTATTTGTGAATATGAATATAGAGAATTCTATCTACTTTTCAGAATTTTTGACAGATCTCAGTTTCGATTTATGAGTTGCTATAGATGTGTTTAAAATTATTTCTGTGAAATTTATTTCTGTTTTATGTGAAAGTTATTTCTGTTTTACTATAGATGTGTTTAAAATTCCAGATCCAGTTTTATATGAATTCTGTAGGGTTAATTATTTTTCTACTAATGTTAAAGATAATATTTTGATTCAATATTTTGCTGAGTACAACTAGACCTGATTGGGATTAAACCCTATTTTTTTTGGATTTAATCGATAACTTTTATAAACCATTTTGTGCTTGTGAACAAAAACAATACATGTAGAATTTTCATGCTGTTCAGTAAAGATACTTAATTTCGACCTGATTCTACTTGCTGTTTATAAAAACTTTGTGAATATAAATTTTAGCCTACTGTATCTATTTTATCACCGTTTTGACGGATCTGGATTTCAATTTATATTTTGTAAAATATTGCTGTTTTAGTACTGCTGTGTTTATGATTCCAGATTTACAAAACTGCTGTATCACGCTGTTTTCTGATTTTGATTGACTATTCTATCTATGTTGGAAAATTATGAAACTTTATTTTCTGTTACTAAACATACTAGGAAATACCCCAGATTTTTCTTGGATTTAATCAGTGCGTTTTTATGCCGTTTTCCTGTTTATGAATACAAACTTCTGATTTCTGGCTGAACATGTTTTCTAAATACAATTCTGTTTTGAAATACCATATGACTTATATATATATGCTGGATTCATCCGGGAGTCTATTTTCCAGATTCTTTGATGGATCCAGGTTTGCATATTTGTAGCAATGGGAATTCTATATTTGGTGCAGTACTGTCTTGCTGTCCTGAACTAGAATTTTCATTGTTCAATCCTTTTATGAGTTGTCTTTCATCTGTACATGTTTATCTTTCAACCTGAACCTGTTACCTATTTATTCCATGTTATTCTTGCTCTGTTTTGTGACACATACATGCCTATCTGATAATAATAACAAATAATCAAGCCGGGGTTAAGGGAAAGATCTAGTAGTGGATAATATAGAAACGTATACTTGGAAGGGGGCCCGTGTTTCCCACGGGATTATCTGTTACGTGTTCTTGACTACCAGATACACGACTCTGTCTGTCTGATTACCCTGACTACACACTTCCCTATAGGAAGGTGTACTCAGAAGAGAACCCGTAGGTTCTATCTGTCTGTCTGGATCTGCATCTGATATCTGTCTGTCTGATACCTGAGTACACGACCCTATAGAGTCCCCTACGAAATCTAAACGTAACCTGTTTGAATGTAGCAACCATGTGGTAAAAGTTGGGGATGCATGAAGTGCTACCTAGCTAGTAATAACACAAGACCGGTAATAACATGACATATGTTACCTATTTACCTGTATCTGTTATCTGACATGTATTATCTGTATATCTGTCTGCATACCATCTCACACTTGACATCTGTTACCTGTTTACCTGTCTGCATGATACTTGACAATTGATACATGTTACCTGTACCTGTTAGTATATCATGTTACTTGATTTGTTTTCTGATTCATACTAGATATTCTGTTTTGCTCTGCCATATCTATTCCATGCTATGTTTGTTTCTGTTGTTATTTTATATCTGTTTATTTTCACTGTTCTTGTGCTTGCACTACAAGCGGCCCGTAACTTGCATTGACAGGCATTTTTTTTTCTTTTTTCTCTTCCTGCAATTTATTAAATTGCAGATTATGAAGATCAGCAACCCGATCAATAGGTGATATGAGATTGTAGATGTTGGAGTTTTGCTATTGTTATTTCTCGTTGCTTTTGAATAATTGTATCTGTTATTTGGATTATTGACTTGTTCAGATTTAGTTTAATTGAGATTATTATATTTTGGTTTCAAGTAAATACCTGTTGGTATATTGATTCATATGTGCATGTGTGGTTGACTTCTCTTGCTTCCTACTCTGATTATTCCTGTGAAATATTGTAAAGATCCTGACAGCTTATGGATGATAAAAATCATTCACTGGGCTTAGTCACGTATCCATATTCCATATTCTCTTTTTGGGAAGCGGGGCGTGACATTAAAAGCGACTAGGCCCATTAGGAGAGACACCCAGCCTATGAGGATTGTAAGTCAAATATCTTATTCCCAACAAGAGCATAACCAATTATATATCTTAAAGAGGGGAGAATCAGACAGGAGATAACAAATTCATATCAATCTCTTGACCGATTCTCAGTTCTATAAAGACCCTCCCCTCTCCTCAGTGAGAATGTAACACCCCGAATTCCAAATAAGGCTGAATTCGAAGTTCCACAGGAATTTTACACTTCACTTCGTACAATTTTATAAGGAATTTTGAACTTTTAATAATACAACAGAGTCCTTTATATTTAATAACACAGCGGAAGGTAAAATGAAGTACAATAATGAAAAATTTATACAACTGCAACCTCTTTAACATTTAAACAGCATATCAACTTAATATCTTCATGAAAATCGAACTCCGACATATAAAACTGTGGGCACGTAACCGATGAAAATGTTATATACGACCATCCTCTCTATGCCAAAAATATAACAATCTTAATACTTTAACAAACCACAAACTTGAATGTAAAATAAAGTGTTAAAATGTGACTAGTCTAAAGATGTAAGTGTATGCAATGACTTAATGCCTCATGCAGATATTTTATACTAAGATGACACTAATGCATACTTGTTCGAATTCTATGCATCTCATACTACACAGGTCCAAGGGCAAGCACCTACGTACTCCACATTAAAGGGTTCGATCCCTCGCCATGAAAACAATCTAGTAATAAAAGCAAGGTTTAGACATTCCACGAGTACGGATCCCAGTTCCGGAGTACACCGGCCGACTGTTATAACAGACTCCTCATCGTGCGAACATCCCGCAAGTGCCCCTCTAGCCCCGGTATACGTACATACACTGGAGTACGACAAACTTTCCGACCGACTACGCATAGTCCCGGATTTAAAATAAAAGCTCGTCCCCATTGAAGTAACCTCAGTCCCGGAGTACACCGCCCGACTGGGTCTATAGTCCCGGAGTACACCGTCCGACTATATAGAGTGCCCCACTTACATTTGTCCAGGTTTACAACATCTTCTCTTAGTGCCTAGTTCTTAAGTTCAAGACATGAATAAATTATCATACCTATAGTTAGTTTTACCCCTACCAGACATAATCACAAATACCGAGATAGCTCCATGACCATATCTCAAAAATATAACTCAAATCTTTTAATTCAACAATGCTGGTACCCGGGGTCTCACTAAACCTCTAGATCATAACCTTTTATGTACAAGAATCCATGGGTACTCATACCCTTCAATAATCATGTATTAATCTTATTTACCATTTAATCAATGTCTTATTTTAGCATCATTCATAAAATTCAATTCATTCACTATCTTTCAAAAGCAATAATTCTTTTCATGAACTCATAGCATATATTCAAATCTCATTTAGGAACTTAATCACATATAAGTTCTTAACCACAATCAAGCATATTCATATAGTCTCATCAAAGGAAATCAAGTAACCTAGCAATTCTTTTACTCTTCTCCTTCTCAAATAAATGTCGTATACTTAAATAAATAATTTTGAAGTCAATAACTCGTTTTTTTATCTCAATTTCACTTTTAACTTCTCAAAATATATATGAAAAATTCTGAAACTATTTTTAATAAATTCTATATAATTTTATAGGAATATTAGATATTTTTCCAAAATTTTATTTGTAAAAACACCAAAAAATCCAAAATGAGGCCATCAAGTTTCGAACCCAAGCCCAACCGCAGTACAGTACCGCCCTATGGCCTCCCCTCTAACCAAAAAGTCCGTGTGACTTCACTGTGACAAGAGAAAGCCGAAATCCCCAAATACTAAGTCTCGGTCTGTGGGTTAATTAAAACCAATAGAAAAAAGAAGGGACTGTCGAGTTTCGAACTCGCGACCCAAGACCACACAAGCGCTACAGTAACATCGTTAAAGAGCTCCGACTAGCTAGTAAGTCCAACCCCACACACTGTAATGAAATCAGAAGCTAAGGTTTTGTTCACACGGCACAGTAACTTGTTTATTTCACAAAACTCAAACATATGATCGATCTAATCTTTTTAATGGACTGTAATTATCTCATTCATACTGAGTTTACTTAAAAACAGTAACTCATGAATTTCCAAACTTATATTTTAGACATTGTATCTATATTTCGAATTATTTCCTCTCATTAATGAACATGAATTGCATTTCTTCAATTTAATCAAAATAGCAATATGTATCTCTTACAACCAATTAAATGAATCTTTGTGTACCAATTTAACTTCACTAAAATTCATTTTTTATTATAAAGGAAGTCTCAACAATTTTCATACAATTTTATATTTTGACATTTGCAAATTAGCAAGCATATTTGTTCATGGCAATAACTCATTGTTTCATTGTCTCATTTCCAACTAACATGATGGCAATTAGTTTCTTAATCATAGCAAAATTTCTATAATTCATGGAACACACAATAGTATGGATATGTATCACATCAAATTTATTTATATTACTCATTTAACATTACTAGCATGCATTTTCTACATTTAGAAAGCACAAGATCACCCACCTCTTATGAAGAATTTGCAAACAAAGATGATGAGATACAACTTCTAGGGACTCCTAGCTCCAACAAGCAACGCCTAGTCCTTCTCCTCCTAGCAAGAGCACTCCGAAGCCTCCAATGCAACAAGAATACTCTCTAACTCTCTTTCTTTTTCCTCTTTTGGTTTGTTTTGTTTAGGTGTGAAATGAGAAGAAAAAAAGGAGGGTATTTATAGGACAAAATGAAGGGCTAAAATGTAATCTCATCTACCTAATAACTACCCACTCAACTTTCCACTCTCCCACCCTCTCTCCATCTCCCACTCCCAGCCCACTCTCTCTCTCCACTACCTGCCTCTTTCTCTCCCTCTCCACACATGCACGTGTTGTGCACTGGTGCCCACACACACACAAAATAAATAAAAATTCTATAATTCTAATATGTGTATTAAAAGTTGTTACATGTCATGTGTGAGTCCATGCACAATCAAAAATTAATGGGCTTGTCTTTGTGGGCTTGCTTTTAATCAATTTAATTAATTAGTCTAGTGGGCTAGAATCTATTCTTAGGTCCATGGGTTTAATGAAAGGCTAATAAAATACTCATGCATGCTAAAATAATAAATGAGAGTAAGAAAAATAAAGATGGAAAAAAATTTACATGCATCGTACGTACAAAAATTGAAAAATGTATTTTTAATTAAAATAAAAAATACGGGATGTTACAGCACTCCCTCCTTAGAATAGCTCCGTCCTTGGAACTACACTTAAGAGTGAGAAAAGTCAAACAAAGAAAAGGAAAAAAAAAAAGAGTTTACAATTTTTAGTTGAAAAGCTCAGGGTGATCTCTCATCATCCTTTCCTCTGATTCCCAAGTGGCCTCCTCAATAAATTGGTTCCTCAAAATGACCTTAACCATAGGTATTGTCTTATTTCTCAAGACCTTCTCTCGACGATCCACAATCTCTACTAGACGCTCTGCATAGCTCAAATCCAATTGCAAACCTTCTGGCACTTCTGGCAAATGATGACTCGAATCCGGAATATAACCACATAACATAAACACATGAAAGACATTGTGCACTTGGGCCAACTCTTCTGGTAATTCTAACAGATAAGCTGTCTTCCCAATCCTTTTCAATATCTTATAATGTCCTATGTATCTCGGTGCTAATTTTCCTCCCCTTCCAAACCGAATCACTCCCTTGGTCGGAGACACCTTCACAAAGACAAAGTCACCTTCTTCAAACTCCAGATCTCTTCTCCGTTTGTCGGCATAACTCTTATGCCTGCTCTGTGCGTCGACTAACCTCTTCCTGATCAGCTCGACCTTTTCTGAGGTCTGCTGCACAATCTCCGGCCCATACGGCTATCGTTCTTCACTTCATACCAACATACCGGTGTCCTGCACTTCCTTCCATACAGAGCCTCACACAGAGCCATCCCGATGCTCGCCAGGAAACTGTTGTTGTAGGCGAATTCCACAAGAGCCAAATGCTTCTCCCAATTGCCAGCAAGTCCAACACACAACATCTCAGCTTATCTTCCAGTACCCTGTTGACTCTCTCAGTCTACCCATCAGTTTGAGGATGAAAGGCCATACTGAAATCAGTCTTCGTCCCCAAAGCTGCTTGAAGACTTCTCCAGAAATGCGAAGTGAAACGTGCATCTCGGTCGGATACTATCGATAGCGGAACTCCATGAAGCTTTACAATCTCTCCAACATACAACTCGGCCAGCTTCTCCATCGACCAAGTAAGCTTCATCGCCAAAAAATGAGCCGATTTGGTAGTCGGTCCACTATCACCCAAATCGCATCATTGCCCTTGGAACTCTTGGGCAAACCTGTGATAAAGTTCATGCTGATACAGTCCCACTTCCACTCCTGGATGGGTAATGGCTGCAACAAACCTTTGGGTTTCTGATTCTCGCCTTTGACTTGGTGACAAACTGCACACCTGGCAACAAACTCAGCCACATCTCACTTCATCCCTGACCACCAGAAATATTGCTTTATGTTTTTGTACATCTTGGTACTCCCGGGATGCACGGATAATAAAGTAGCATGCGCTTCCTGAAGAATACTCTCCTTCAGTTCTGCTTGATCTGGCACACACAGCCGCTCTCCAAACCACAACACTTCATCCTTCACTTGAAATTCTACCAACCTGCCAATGCCAACTTCATCATCTCCTAAATCTTTGGATCGGTATTCTGACTGTCGATGATCTTGTTTCTCAAAGTAGGTTGAATCCATAACTGAGCTAAGGAAGCTCCTAAACCTTGCAAAACCACTTCAATCCCTGCTCGATCAAGCTCTTATGCTAACTTCTCCTGAGTTGTGATCAATCGGGACAAAGTGCACTTCCTGCTGAGTGTATCAGCCACAACATTGGCCTTGCCCAGATGGTACTTGATCTCGGGTCAGATGTCTTCCAACACTTCCAACCATCTCCTCTACCTCAGATTCAAGTCCCTCTGCTGATAGATATACTTCAGACACTTATGATCTGTGTACATGTTGACCTTCTCCCAGTACACGTAGTGCCTCTACTGCTTCAATGCAAAAATGATCGCTGCTAACTCCAGATCATGGATTGGGTAATTCTTTTCATGCGGTCTCAGCTGTCTAGACCCATAAGCTATTACCTTTTCATCTTGCATCAGCACACAACCCAAACTGCGATGGAAGCATCACTGTAGACATCATAGTCGACTCCTGCTCTTGGCAAAGCCAAAATAGGAGTGGTAGTCAACCTTCCCTTCAACTCCTGAAAGCTAGCTTCACACTGCTCCGACCATTTAAAATTCACGTTCTTCCTTGTAAGCCCTGTGAGTGGCACAGCTATCTGGGCGTAGTCCTGAATGAATCTTCTATAGTAGCCAGTTAAACCCAGAAAGCTCCTAATCTCTTTCACTGTGGTCGGTCTTTGCCAATCCTTCACTGCCTCAATTTTCTGTGGGTCAGTATCTACTCCCTCCTTAGAAAGGATGTGACCTAGGAAGGCAACTTCGGTTTTCCAGAAGGCACATTTGGATAGCTTTTCATACAGTTTCTGCTCCTGTAGCTTCTTCAGTACCTCTGCTAGGTGCTCGACATGCTCTTCTTCTGACTTGGATAGAACAATATGCCATAGATGAACACAATGACAAAAGAATCTATGAACGGTCGGAGGACCCTGTTCATCATGTCCATGAAGATAGCAGGTGCATTGGTTACTCCAAACGGCATGACTAAACACTCATAGTGGCCATGCTAGTTCGGAATGTCGTCTTGTGTACATCTTCTTTCTTTACTCGGACTTGGTGATATCCTGACCGAGGGTCTATCTTGGAGAAAACAGCTGCTCCTTATAGACAGTCGAACAGATCATCGATTCGAGGAATTGGATACTTGTTCTGCACTGTAACCTTGTTCAACTCTCTGTAGTCGATACACATCCTCATTAATCCATCCTTCTTCTTCACCAAAAGAACTGGGGCTCCCCAAGGTGATGCACTAGGCCTAATGAATCCTTTGCCCAACAACTCTTCGATCTACTTCTTGATCTCATCTTGCTCAACTAGCGCCATTCTGTATGGTACCTTGGAAATATGTGCACTCTCTGGCTGAACGGAGATGCTGAACTCTACATCTCGATGAGGAGGAAGCCCAGGCAAGTCTTCAAGAAACACTGCTGGAAAATCCCGGACCACTGGAATCTGCCTCACTTCTTCAGGAACCTTCTGCTCTGCCAAAGCTGCTACCAACTGCTTACACTTCCTCTTCCCTTGAAATGTAACTGCTGGTCCTCCTGGTGCCTTCACCATAACCTCCTTACTCTTGCATTCAATAGTGGCACTGTAAACTGATATCCAGTCTATACCAATAATGATGTCGACCCCCAAAACCTCCAACTCAATGAGGTCGATGCCAAAGAGCTTGCCTCCAATTTCAAGATCACACCCTTCATAATATCGGTCGGTAGTCATGTTTTCTCCTGACGGAGTAGCCACAGGTAGAACTTTGCTAGGAAAAATTTTAGGTTCAACTCCCAATCGTTTTGCAAATGAGGGTGACACAAATGTGTGTGATGATCTCGTATCAAATAAAACTGATGCTTTTATTCCATTTATCTGAATATCTTCTATTACATAAGATTACTCTCATTACATAACATTTCTTACATAAATGGAAAAGCAAAAAAGCAACTAAACATCATCTCCCATACCCTGTGATGACATTGTCCACATCATCAGCATCGGCCTCAGGTCAAAGTGAACACTCGCTCCTGCCAGAATTGCTTCTGCCCTGGGTTGGACTGCTTCTGACTCGGCCCTTCTCGCTGAAGCTGAGGGCAAAAAGGCTTGATGTGGCCCTCCTTGCCACAAAGATAACAAGTCTTGCTCTCCTACGACTTGGTACACCCAGGAGCTAAGTGGCCTGACTCTCCATACTTGAAGCAGGTGGGTACCCTTCCAGTCACTGCAACAGCATTCGCTCTGGTAGGTTTGAAACGTTGTGCTGGGGGCTGTCGCCTAAAATTTCCCGGCACTGCAGGCCTCTTGCAAATGCTCCAGTTACTCCTCTTGACTTGCACTACCTGGTACTGGTTCATATCTGACTCAGTAGCGACAGCCCTCCTGACCAACTTCTCAAATCTTCGGATACCTAGGGGTATCATCCGGGTCCTCAAGCTTGGCCTCAACCCTTTCTCAAACTCCTACGCTTTCTTAGCTTCTTCTAGAACCATTTCTATCACGTATCTTAAGAGTTTGTTGAATTTGGTCTCATACTCACGCACGGTCATACCTCCTTGCTGCAAGCCCAAAAATTCCATAGCCTTCTTCTCTTGAACATCCATGGAAAAATAGTGACTTCTGAATTCTCAAGAAACACTTCCCAAGTAAGCTGCACAATGCCCAAAGTCCTCTTCAGTGATTGCCAACAAACTCCTGCATCTTTCATCTAGCTGGATGGTGGCCAACTTCACCTTACTTGCCTCAGGGGTCTCTAGCACTTCAAAGACTATCTTGATCTGCCTGATCCAGTCATCCACAGCGTCTGGATTTGCCTGGCCCTCAAACACAGGTGGCTTCATCCTTTTGAATGACTCTACCAGCCGGATTGCTTTGGGGACCTGCACAGCTGGCCCTAGCCCAGCGTTCCTGGTGATGTTGGCAGCGAAAGCATTTAAGGTTTGATATACTCGAGCTAGTTCGGTCTCCAAATCTAGCACATTCTCACGTATATGCCCTTCGCCGTTCCTGTTCCTTCATGCCATTTCTGAGTCATAAAGTTCATCATTAATCATCATAAATAGCACAAACAACAGCTCTTTCAACAAAATTTATTCATTCCAAAATTTATATTCAGAAAGAAAAAACTTGCTTCATCACATCCATTACATCCTTTTAACAAAAGACATTCTAGATTCTACGGTTTCTCTTGGCTGCTCTGGGCTCTTCCCGTAGTTCCTGGATTTCTTTCTTCATATCTTCAAATCTTTGATGCCGCTCCTGCTTGTCCTAACGAGTGATATGGTCCAACTTGGCAAAGCGTCGATCATTCACGTGCTGAACCTTCTCAAGTTCGTACACTTGATGACTTGGCTCCTAAATGCGCTCCTTATCTTCTGCTCGTCGCGCCTCCAAGTGGTTTACTCTCCACTTTTCAGCATCCAATTCTCTCCGAAGAGAAGCAACAATATCATCTTGGTCATCTGGAATGAGGTCTTCATCTAAGGATTCTTCGGGGAAATCAGGCAGAGGTGGAGTAATCTCCCTGGACTCGGGGAATTCCTCTTCTATCTCCTATGGCTCTTCTTCTTCCTCTATTGGCTCTTCCTCTTCATTCTCGAAGGGGACGAACCAATGCATCTCATGCTGGGGATCATGATGATTGGCCATCTTATAGGGAAAGGAGGAGAAAATGTCATCATATAGAGCAACACAAACGTAAGTTACTTACATTTAAATCTCTATAAGGTGAAACTCACACTCTAATGTCCACTCTAGGGTGTCAATCCTTATAAATTTGTACTACTTATGAAGCGTGGCTCTGATACCACTCTGTAACACCCCGAATTCTAAATAAGGCTGAATTCGAAGTTCCACAGGATCTTTACACTTCACTTCGTACAATTTTACAAGGAATTTTGAACTTTTTATAATACAACAGAGTCCTTTACATTTAATAACACAGCAGAAGGTAAAATGAAGTACAATAATGAAAATTTTATACAATTGCAACATCATTAACATATAAGCAGCATAACAACTTTATATCTTCATGAAAATTCAACTCCTGCATATAAAACTGTGGGCACATCAGTTGCTTACAACCGAAGAAAATGTTATACACGGTCATCATCTCTATGCCAAAAATATAACGATCTTAATACTTTAACAAACCACAAACTTGAATGTAAAATGAAGTGTTAAAATGTGACTAGTCTAAACCTGTACGTGTATGCAATGCCTTAATGCCTAATGCAGATATTTTATAATAAGATGACACTAAGGCATACTTGTTCGGAATCTATGTATCCCATACTTCATAGGTCCGAGGGCAAGCACCTACGTACTCCACATTAAAGGGTTCGATCCCTCGCCATGAAAACTATCCAGTAATAAAAGCAAGGTTTAGACATTCCACGAGTACGGATCCCAGTCCCGGAGTACACCGCCCGACTGTTATAACAGACTCCTCATCGTGCGAACATCCCGCAAGTGCCCCTCTAGCCCCGTTATACGTATATATACTGGAATATGACAAACTATCCGCCCTGACTACGCATAGTCTCGGATTTAAAATAAAAGCTCATCTCCATCGAAGCAACCTCATCCCGGAGTACACCGCCTAATTGGGTCTATAGTCCCGGAGTACACCGCCCGACTATATAGAGTGCCCAACTTACGTTTGCCCAGGTTTACAATATCTTCTCCTAGTGCCTAGTTCTTAAGTTCATGACATGAATAAATTATCATACATAGAGTTAGTTTTACCCCCTACCGGACTTAATCACAAATACCGAGATAGTTCCATGGTCATATCTCAAAAATATAACTCAAATCTTTTAATTCAACAATGCCGGTACTCGGGGTCTCACTAAACCTCTAGATCACAACCTTTCATGTATAAGAATCCATGGGTACTCATACCCTTCAATAATCATGTATTAATCTTATTCACCATTTAATCAATGTCTTATTTTAGCATCATTCATAAAATTCAAATCATTCACTATCTTTCAAAAGCAATAATTCTTTTCATGAACTCATAGCATAGATTCAAATATTATTTAGGAACTTAATCACATATAAGTTCTTAACCACAATCAAGCATATTCATATAGTCTCATCAAAGGAAATCAAGTAACACAGCAATTCTTTTACTCTTCTTGTTCTCAAATAAATGTCGTATTCTTAAATAAATAATTTTGAAATCAATAACTCGTTTTCTATCTCAATTTCACTTTTAACCTCTCAAAATATACATGAAAAATTCTGAAACTATTTTTTAATAAATTCTATATCATTTTATAGGAATATTAGATATTTTTCCCAAGTTTTATTTGCAAGAAAACTCTTCAAAATATTAAAAACACCAAAAAAACCAAAATGAGGCCACCGGGTTTTGAACCCAAGCCCAACCGCACTACAGTACCGCCCTATGGCCTCCCCTCTAACCAAGAAGTCAATATGACTTCACTGTCACAAGAGAAAGCCGAAATCCCCAAATACTAAGTCTCGGTCTGTGGGTTAATTAAAACCAAAACAGAAAAAAGAAAGGACTATCGAGTTTCAAACTCGCGACCCAAGACCACAGACGCGCTATAGTAACGCCCTTAAAGAGCTCCGACTAGCCAGTAAGTCCAACCCCACACAATGTGATGAAATCAGAGGCTAAGGTTTTGTTCACACGGCACAGTAACTAGTTTATTTCACAAAACTCAAACATATGATCGATCTAATCTTTTTAATGGACTGTAATTGTCTCATTCATACTGAGTTTATTTGAAAACAGTAATTCACAAATTTCCAAACTTATATTTTAGACATTGTATCTATATTTCGAATTATTTCCTCTCATTAATGAACATTAATTGCATTTCTTCAATTTAATCAAAATAGTAATGTGTATCTCTTACAACCAATTAAATGAATCTTTGTGTACCAATTTAACTTCACTAAAATTTATTTTTTACTATAAGAGAAGTCTCAACAATTTTCATACAATTTTATATTTTGACATTTACAAACTAACAAGCATATTTGTTCATAGCAATAACTCATTATTTCATTGTCTCATTTCTAACTAACATGATGGCAATTAGTTTCTTAATCATAGCAAAATTTCTACAATTCATGGCACACACAAATAGTATGGATTTGTATCACATCAAATTTATCTATACTACTCATTTAAATTTACTAGCATGCATTTTCTACATTTAGAAAGCACAAGATCACCCACCTCTTATGAAGAATTTGCAAACAAAGATGATCAGACACAACTTCTAGGGACTCCTAGCTCCAACAAGCAACACCTAATCCTTCTCCTCCTAGCAAGAGCACTCCAAAGCCTCCAATGCAACAAGAACACTCTCTAACTCTCTTTCTTTTTCCTCTCTTGGTTTGTTTTGTTTAAGTGTGAAATGAGAAGAAAAAAGAGGGGTATTTATAGGACAAAATGAAGGGCTAAAATGTAATCTCATCTACCTAATAACTACCCACTCAACTTTTCACTCTCCCACTCTCTCTCCATCTCCCACTCTCGGCCCACTCTCTCTCCCACTACCGGTCTCCTTCTTTCCCTCAAAACACATGCACGTGTTGTGCACTAGTGCGCACACACACACAAAAATAAATAAAAATCTAATTCTAATATGTATATTAAAAGTTGTTACATGTCATGTGTGAGTCCATGTACAACCAAAAATTAATGAGCTTGCTTTTAATTAATTAAATTAATTAGTCTAGTGGGCTAGTATCTATTCTTAGGCCATGTGTTTAATGAAAAGCTAATAAAAGACTCATGCATGCTAAATTAATAAATGAGAGTATGAAATATAAAGATGGAAAAATTTGTACGTGCATCGTACGTACAAAAATTGAAAATGTATTTTTAATTAAATAAAAGTTTCGGGATGTTACAGAGAAGGTAATCAATAAATTAGTAATTTCTCTCTCAAACTTTCTTTCTCTCTGTAACTGACTTGAGCGTTGGGGGGTCTGTCGTCGGGGTCATCCCCGATGTTTCAGGCTTTTTGCAGGTCTATCGGCCGCATCAGCAACCGTCGAATTCAGATCAATGTGTTCAATTAACGATCCGGATCCAATTTCGAGAGCCTTCAACCACTTTTTACGGCAACGATCAAAAGTTAGATCTGTAGTAGTTTTCTTCAAAATCTAAACTCACTATATGTTTGCTCTCACACAAAAATAAGCAGCAACACCCCCTCTGCAGTAATTTTCGCATCGATCATGGCCATATGCTTTTTTTGCATTCTGCGGACGAGAGACCACTGCCAATAGCTTAGAAGACCCACCAACTGTTAAACCTCCTTCAGTGTTGGTTACAAATGAGTTATCCATAAGGTTCTCACCTCACCGCCATTAGAGCATGGATCAGGTGGGAATTTATTATGTAGGGACATATAATTTGTTGACGCCAGGATTCAACGGGAAAGTTCGTCCCGTCACCAGATCATCGTTTGGATCATCGTCACCATTAGAAAGATTGTATATGTTCAATAATGGAAAAGAGTGAATTCTAATACCCCAATAATTAGCTATGGGCCTGATAAACATCGAGCTTAAGAACTCTGCCCAATCTTGCAAAAACTACGTTTATGGTAAAATAAATAATTGCCTTCCAACTAGACTATTTCGAACGATGAAACTTGAGAGATTTTTGCAACACACTCCGTAAAAATTTACCCTTTGTGCTAGCAAAGACTTTTGATTGGAATGAGTTGAATCCCATATTATTGCAGTTGCAACTGCAACCAAACACCACCTTAGAAGTGGATCGGATGTGAAGACGAAAAGGAAATATAAAAAAAGTGATTTAAAAGAAGGATGAAAGTGTAAACTTTGAAGTTCTAAACTAGTAGTATGGTCTTTTAGATGGTAGCAAAGTAATACAAGTTGGAATCTTGCCAGCTAATAAAATCAAACGTAATTTAACGTTACAGTCTTGGTTTTGGCTCATAAAAATGACCCTCAACTTTCAGGTATATTTTAGAATTAATATAAATTCTAAACATTCAATCTTTTTAATTACTTCACAATTTTGGTATGGTGGCAGGATCTTTCAATCTTTTTCGTTACCTTAAAATTTCGGTCTAGTGACAAAATCTTTTAACATGAAGAAAAATGAGAGAAAAAGAGGGCCGTTAAGGCAAACCATAAAATGCATCAACCCAACTATACTTCCGGCCACCAAGAATCACCAGTAGTCTAGGTAGACTCAACTCAGTCAACTGCTTACCTATAACTAACCATTAACTCATTCAATAAAGGTTGCTAAGCATTATTCCCTTCTTTTTGAAGTCTTAACTCATTCAATAGAGGTTGCTTAGTATTATTCCCTTTATTTTGAAGTCAAATTTATGACCAATATGACTTGCATTACTCAAAAGTAATTTACTATTGAAACAGATAATATCTCCACGTCATTCCAGATATGTTAATTCAACAACCAAGAATATTCTTCCCTTCCTTAAATCAAGATCCTTTGCCATGCAAAAAAAAAAAAAAAAAAAAACATTGAAACATTAACAACAATTTGGTCATTTTTTAATCCAAAAATATTAATAATGAACACAAGTTATTTTTATATAAAAGGATAAGGTAGTAGATGCATAACATACAGATTTAGTAACACTTTCAAATGATGCATAAGTTGTTTGTCACGGAAACAATGTGGTCTAAATTTATTTATGAGTATTATCACGCCGTCTGGAAATAGTTTGCAATAATTGAGCCTTTTGTTTTAATATAGTATATGATAAATCGAGTTATCAATTGACTTTTCTTTTTTAAAAGGGGGGTTTCCTCCAACCCTTTATCGGTTGACTTTTGTTTTCAGTTTTTGAATCTGTATCCTTCTTTGGAATCAAAGAACACTGCACCAACCTCTTGTTAAGGAAACCCTCCATATCCACTTCTCTTTTTGAACCTACAAATTAGGCCAAATTTGACAACACTACTTTGCTGACATTTGCCTTACAAACTAGATAACCCATGTCGGCAAATTCTTTTCATTAATCAACCCTCTAACTTTTCAATTTTGTGTAATAATCCTTTAATCGTATGTATAGACTAGAGAGTTCATTTTTATGACGGACCAGATAATTAATTAAGTACTTAAAAATCATAGAAGTACGCACTTTAAGAAAATGGTCATAGAAATACCAAATTCCACTATAGCATTGTGAGATTTACTTAATTACTTAATTTTATCTTGGGTCATATAAATCTTAGAAAATACTTGATCACTTAAGGGGGCGTTTGAATTAAAGTAAAACTAGTAGTTAACACATCGCACGTTTTAATCAATATCTAGTTTTTAAAGTAATATAAAAAGTATACTCAGAGAGTTTGAGTTATACGTGTAATGCACATAAATTGGTAGATTTAAATAAAGTGTATAATGAAAGAGTTTGAGTTGCAAGTGCAATACACGTAAAGTGGTAAATTTACAAATAAAGTGGTATATTTACAAATAACACTAAGGGCTTCTCCCATTATAATATTAGAGATTTAAAATAATTAGGAAAATAAATTACTAAGAAATTTTATATTTACTAAACATGTTTGATTGCTTATACCGAAAAAATATTTCTGCTTAAACATTTTGTTTGGATGAAAAATTGTTGAAAAAGAAAAGAGAACATAAGATAAAGTAAAAATAATAAATAAAAATGTATTATACGAATTTTTCACCAAATTTCATGTAACGCCCTGAATTCCATTTACATGTAATTCGTAGCACAAAATGATCTTTTACTTTAAATTCGTACGATTTTACAAGAAAATTAAAACTTTTTATTATACAATAAGTTCTTTACATCAATGCAGCAAAAATTAAAAAGAATACAACATGATATATATACAACTTTAGCATCAACAACTTAAATCTGAAAATAATCTTTAGCATCAATTCTTCTTTATGTCTTTCTACCAAGCACTGGAAAACTGTGGGCAAGTCAGTTACATACAACTGACGCAATGCTATAAAACAGCGATTCTTTTACTTTAGCAAGCACAAACTTGAATGCATATTAAAGTGTAAAAAAGTGACTATCCTAAATATGTTAGTGTATGATATGACATAATACCTAATGCAAATGTTACACTACAATGACACTAATACATACTTGTTCGGATTCTATGCATTCCATACTACATAGGTCCGAGGGCAAGCCCCTACGTACTCCACATTAAATGGTTTAATCTCTCGCCATGCAAAACTACTCAATAACAAAATCAAGTTTTAGACATTCCACGAGTACGGACTCTAGCCCTGCAGTCCACCGTCAGGTTATACGAAAATCTTCGTCGTGCGAACATCCCGCAAATGCCCCTCTAGCCCCGGTATACGCATATACACTGGAAAACGACCTCCCATCCGCCCACTATTCATGATCCTGGAGTCTACCATCAAATCAATCATAGTCCCGGACTTAATTAAGTCTCGTCTCCAACGCAAGCAACCACAGTCCCGAAGTCCACCGTCAAACTGGATCTATAGTCATGGAGTCCACCATCAGACTATATAGAGGTGCCCCACTTATATTTGTCCAAGTTTTATTACATCTTCTTCTAGTATTAATAAAGCTCAAATGGAGTTTTATTACATCTTCTTCTAGCCCATTTAAATAAATAAATTAATTTAATTAGAGAGCCCATGGTCTTTAACCCACCTAATTGGCCCATTAGTTATTTTTAATAAGAATTAATACAACTTGTAGTGCAGACTTGATCAAGTAGTAAATAAATTAACAATTTAATGTACAAACTAATTTATAGTGTGCATAGTGTGACACGTGCATTGCACAAGCACGTGGATGGAGTGAGAGAAGGGGTGGTCGGCCTTGTTTCATGAGTGGGAGAGATGGAGAGAGTGGAAGAGTGGTTGTGTGATCATGGGTAGTTCTTCTAACTCCCAAATGCATCCTAGCATCTCATCTAAACTCATCTCAACCCTCCATTTGAGCTTGAGTTGTGTATAAATATCCCCCTTATCTTCTTCATGACTTGCACTAGAAATATTCACAAGAAAAGAAACAAATTGTGAGGAAAAGAAAGAGTTGTGTGAGAAAAAGATTGAGAGGTTGTGTGTTTGTGTGCTCTTGCAACATTGGAGGCTGGCCATACATCAAGAGGAGAGGAGCTTGGGTTCACACTAGCAAGGAGGAGAAGGCTCAACTTTCATGGCACAAACTAGGAGGAGAAGGGAGCCATTCGTGCGTTCAAGGAGTTTCATAGGAGTTTCTATTTGTTTCTTCAATAAGATGGGCAATTTGTCAAACTTCTAACATAGATACCATGCTAGGATTTTAAATTGTGAATATGTTAGAAACAAGTAGGAAAATTTTGCTTTGTACTTGGTTGAAGAAACTAGTAAGAAAAGAAATTGTAGCTTATCTACATGAAAAATTCAGTAAAATAAATTGAAATGTATTAATTAAGATTTGTTATGATGCGTGGTTAATGTATTTGCATGCTAGATTGATGAAACATGATTATATGAAAAATTGTGCTTATGAATGAGTTGTAGAATGCAATATGTGAAAAAATGCTCTTATGAATGAATTGTGGAATGCAAGATAATGTCTATGGATTGAGGATAAATTGATTAGTTGCAATAAGTGTGTTTTAATTGAATTTTATGAGTAATATTATATTCACTAGATTATCATCTATTTTTGTTTCTTTGAAACATAAGAAAAAGATTAGTTTTGGTAAATATATGACTAACTTAAGAGCTTGATTTTGTTAAAGAATGAAGAAAAAAATTTGTATGAACACATTGTGAATGAAAGGGGAATATGTTGATAAAAATTTATCCAAAAAGAAATTCTTTTTATGTCGAAATTGTATTCATGATCCATTTTTTCAAATAACTAAGGAGAAATAGTCTACTATGTGTTTAAAAAGGATTTTTTGACAATCTAACCAAATATAAGTTACTGTTTTCAAGGAAATAATATTCTGGAAAAGATCTAGATTTTTATAAGTACAAATAGATTGAGAAAAATCGAGTTTATTAAAGGAAGAACTAAATACAGTACAGTCAAATATAAAAGTATTTTAATCCGACTCCTTACTGGTTAGTCACTCAAGACCTACTGGTCTTCAGGTGCGTTTTGGGTGCGTTACTGTAGGTGAGCAGAGCTTTTGGTCTGGGTTCGAGTCTTGTGAGCGACAGTTTTTCTGAAAATTGAATTTTAAATCAAATCCGAAAGCCAAACTTTAAATATAATTTTAGTTCTCTATATGACAGTTAGTCACTTTTGGACTTACTTGTTCACGGGTGCGATCTGGGTCGGTTACTGTTCACTGGAAGGGTTTGACTAGGTTCGAATTCGGCCTGTGGCCATTTTTTTTGGAATTTTGATTTTTTTTTCTTTCTGCTTTGATATTTTTAAGTGTTTTTTAAGTGTATAAAAATTGAGAAAAATTATTAGAATTCTTAAAAAAATAACTAGACTTCATGAAAACTATCTCTACAATTTTTGACTTATTAAAATGGGAATTAGGAGCAATTTTTGATAAGAAGGAATTAATAAAGTTTCTTAGAGTATGATTTTACTAATTAAAAACAACAAACATTTTTTGAATGTAAAGAATTTTGGTGTGGAAATTTTAAAATGAGATTTTTGACATGTAAAAATTGAGTAAGATTAAATATGAGATAGTTGTTTAAAACTATGCAAATGTGCATGGAAAATGAAGTAAAAGAAACATGATGAAATATGGAATTTGTGAATATGAACTCTCTTTTTAATGAACATGAAATGAGTTTGACACTAGAGTTTAGCTCAGTCCTTACATCGGCATAAATGAAATATTTGAAAGAGAAATGTGATGATGAGAGACCAAGATTGGTTCATGGTTAATGATTGATGTCTAAGACCGATGTAGGGGTAGCGCTAATTCGAGAGTATTAATTTTATTCATGATTCAATTATCTAAGGATTAGACAAATAGTGGAGATGTGATGAAAGTAAGAGAAAAACACAAGTATGAGGGCCTCGGATCTACGGTGTGAGAGTATTCATAGGCTGCCTCCTTGATGCGTCATGTCATGGCGTGGATACATCTCTGGAATTATCGGGACTGTGGCGACGCTTGTGGGGTGTTTGGTGACTACGTAGTGCCATCGTACCATGACGAAGGCAAATTGTCCATAGGCTCTGCATGATGCGTCATGTCATAATGTGGGATTCCCCTCCAGACTGTCTGGGCATGGACTCGTAACTCATAGAACATCTAGGATACTTACCGTAGTTACCGTAGTAGTTTAATTCATAGTAAGGGAATCAACCCTACAAGAAGAAGAACGATTAAGGGCTTGTCCTCGGACCTATGTAGTATGGGATGCATTGAATCCGAACAAGTGTGCATTGGTGTCATTAAACATAAATAAATGCATTAAGGACTAAGTGCACATTCACACACGACATTGATAAGATAGTCTCTTAGCTTTGTTTGTGACAAGTGTGTGCTTTCTAAGTAAAAGAAATTGATGTATTATATCCTAGCGTCAGTTGTATGCAACTGACGTGCCAACAGTTTCTGTGTAGGATAAAGTGATTGACAAGACTAAAGAATGAATGCTGCTTAAAGAAATGTTCAAGTTGTTGCTAAATTCATGTATCATGTTGTAAATTTATATTTCCACTGCGTTGATGTAATCATTATTATATAAAAGTTTTTAATTTCTTGTAAAATTGTACGAAGTAAAGTATAAAGATTCTGTGGAACATCGAATTCAGTCTTATTTGGAATTCGGGGTGTTACAATTACTACTAACAATTCTAATAACACAAAATGCATTACAAAGTAATTGAAGATTCATACAAATTAACAAAATGCAAGCAAACCTACCTACACATGCATACTATATTAGTTTAGAAAGTAAAAGAAATCACCCATCTTATTAGATGAAAAAGTGGAAGAAAACTCCTAGAAAGTTGCTCCTAGCTCCAACACAAAAGAAATGCCTTCTCCTCCTTAAGCAAGCAAAAACCGCAAAGCCTCTTCTTGCAAAACCCGAGCCTTTTCTTTCTTTTTTTTCTCTTTTTTCTTTTCTTTTAATTTAATGTACATTCTTCATGAATAGGTATAGGTATTTATAGGGCTTTTTGGGTGAATGAAAAGACTCCCACTACCCAATTGATTACCCACTCTCACACACACTTTCACCATCCACTATCTCTTCCTCTTCTTGGCCGGCCAAACCATTGAGTGCACACACGTGCACGTGCACCCAACGTGCACACAATTCTCATTCTTTTAACTAATTGTTATTAATCCATTTGTAGGTTGTTACATGAAAAGTGTATAGGATTAAAAAGTGTACATTTAAAATATAGAATAAAATTATGAGCCTCCCTTTTTAATTAATTTTTCTAACGGGCTTTTAAAATAGACTTTAGGCCTATGGGTTTTTATTAAAAATAAATAATACAAATGTGACAAATAAGATGAGAATAAAAAATGTACATCACTTTTGTTGCTGCTTATTATGGTGTGGGAGCAAACAGATGTATTTGCGGGTTCTTTTAGGAACAAATAAAGCAAACTTGTTGATTCCTGGCCGGCGTTTGACTGTTTCTCACTGCTGCCGTTAACCTACAAAAAGTTCGATACACCGGGATGGATCCCGGCGACGAACCCTCCAACGCTCAAGGGCGACGAACCCTCCAACGCTCAAGTCAGTAATCAGGAAGATTATGAAAGAGTGCATTGTGAAAAAAATATTGATTGCTTTTTTTATGGTGGGGGAGAGGGATATTTATAGTTGCCTTTAGAGAGAGTTTAGAGATAATCATTTATCTCTATGTCCCGGTACTTTTGGATAAGAAACGGAGTTTAACTCGTTTCAAGATAAGAGAGGCGGTTTAAACTGCCTCTTATAGATAACCGCGAATTTGAATTACTCTCTAAAAATTCTGGGCTGGTCTGTAGTGGGCTGCCACCCATACCCAATAGAAAAAATCCATTTTTGGGTTATTGGGATTTGAAGAAAGACCCAGTTCCCATTTCGGACCCGTTTATGGTGGAAATTACTATTTTATCCTTGAGAGCTTTGAGATTTGTGCCTCACTTGGACAGTCCCGATTTAATCCTATTTTTAGTCATATCACGTATAACACCTCGTAATTTTTAAGATATAATATAATATATGATAATATAAAAAAGAGGAATTAACAGCTTCCCCATAGGAATTCCTATAGGGGATTGTATATGGAATTAATAAGAGAAAGATGGGGGCCCACGGCTTGAAAAACAGCTGAAATGCTACTGTGGTTTCGGTGATTTCATTAATGACGTCACCAGTGGGGGCCACCCGTTGTATGGAGACAGACGATGTCTCTGCTCTCTCCGCTGACGTGGCATGGGGCCCGCCTAGCATTGGGCGCTATGTGTCACAGAGGGAGAGGAGAGAGAGTTTGTGAGTTGTATTAGTCTCATATTGGGAATACAACTAGATTAAAATACTAATAAATAATATAGCCTATGATCAAGAGTCACCAATCCGGTTAACCACCTTTTGAGATGCAACCTGTGGTAGGCAGTTGTACTGTACTATAAATAATTTGTCTTCTAAATTGTATAAACTGTCTGAGCTTGGGGCTGGGCATTACAAATGGTATCAGAGCCAACTTATGACACCGAGTGTGGGGCATGTCTATATAGTCGGACGGTGGATTCCGAGACTATAGACCCAGTCGGGCGGTGGATTCTGGGACTATGGAGAGCCCTCAATTAAATTCAGGACTGTGATTGATCGGGCGGTGGATTCCGAGATCATGATTAGTCTGGCAGATAGTAGGACAGCTCAATTAAATCCGAAATTATGATTGATTGGGTAGTGGATTCCGGGATCATGATTAATCGGAAAGATAGAAGAGCAGATGCTCCACAACGGCTAGAAAGTAGATCCTGCACTAGATTGTGAATGCCCCATGCTCAGCGAGGATGCTGATTTCTGAAGGGGGGTGTATGTAACACCCCGTAATTTCTAAGATATAATATAATATATGATAATATAAAAAAAGAGGAATTAAGAGCTTCCCATAGGAATTCCTATGGGGGATTGTAAATGGAATTAATGAGAGAAAGATGGGGGGCCACGGCTTGAGAAACAGCAGAAATGTTGTTGTGGTTTCGCTGTCGTAATTGATGACATCACCAGTGCGGGCCACCCGTTGTGTGGAGACAGATGCTATCTCTGCTCTCTCCGCTGATGTGGCATGGGGCCCGCCTAGCTTTGGGCGATGTGTGTCACAAAGGGAGAGGAGAGAGAGTTTTTGAGTTGTATTTGTCCCATATCGGGAATACAACTAGATTAAAAAACTAATTAATAATATAGCCTATGATCAAGAGTCACCAATCCGGTTAACCACCTTTTAAGAGGCAGCTTGTGGTGGGCAGTTGTACTATACTATAAATAATTTTTCTTCTAAATTGTATAAATTGTTTGAGCTTGGGGCAGGGGCATTACACATACCCTTATAACTCATGTTCATGTACTCATAATTCATTCAAATTCTTTCATTCATTCTTATTTATTCATCAATAAGTACAATCTCAACCTATTCATTTTCACAATACACTTTTCATATTCATTAAAACCTTCTCAATACAAGTTAATTAAAATTAAAACATAATCTTTTAAAATTCATCATTGAAAACTCATCTCATCATTTTTTTTTGATTTATTTTAAACCAATTCCTAACAACATTAACCATATATATATTTTTCTGGAGTTCACATCTCATCTAAGCATGAATATGATCTTTATTTTCCCAAAATATAACTTGAAGCAACGAGAATATATTTTCAATCACCTCGTTTAAGTATCATTTGCAAAACAGTAAATTCAAGTCAGATTCTGCATTTCATGCTATTTGTAAAAATTATC
Source organism: Hemerocallis citrina (assembly GCA_017893485.1). Lineage (NCBI taxonomy): Eukaryota > Viridiplantae > Streptophyta > Magnoliopsida > Asparagales > Asphodelaceae > Hemerocallis > Hemerocallis citrina. Next base: position 57,014,138 of record CM030368.1, read on the forward strand.
GAAAATCATATACTTCACGAAACTTTGTGTTATTTATATCAAAATAAAGCTGTACAAGTGTACTAAAATTTCTTAGTTATAAGTTTCCTCAAAATACTGTATCTATAACCCTCAATTCTTCGGAATATATAGTATGGTCGAAATACTGAAATACTGCCACTGTACAGTCTTGAAAAATTCATATAAAATTCAATCCTTTGTGAAAATTAGATTTCTAAGACTTTTCAGAAAGGTTAACGAATCTACTAAAATTTCTTAGTTCTGATTTTTCTCAAATTGTTTTATTTACAATGCTGAATTGATAAAAAATCAAAATGTATACAAATTTTCAGCAACCAGTCAACTACTAACCAGTTCTGAGTTTATATTTTATTAAAATAATAAACGACCTCCAAATCTTATGAAATTTTAAAGAGATGTTCCTGACACATAAAAGATGCTCCAAAAAAAGTTTTAGTTCTAGATTCTAACTATTTTATTAGATACGATTTTCCGATGTGCAAACAAAATTCAAAACAATAACTTTTCTTTGCATGAATTAGCAACTTTATGTACAAATTCATATCAAATTCATATAATGTATTACTATGCACCCAAACAACATCATTTCAACCTATATACAAGATAATCTTTCAATTAGCATGCATTTTACTTCTAAATATCATCATTACAAATTAACCACTAGTCATATGCATATCAATTTATATATCAATTTACCTATACATGCATGATACTATAATTTAGAAAGTTCAAGAAGACACCCGCCTCAATGAAGAAAGAAAATGAACTCCTAGTAGTTGGCTCCTAGCTCCAAAAATGGGACTCCCTTATCCTCCTAGCTAGCCTTCCTTCCTCCAAGCAAGAACTCAAATAACTCTTTTTTTTCCCTTTCTTTTCTCTTTTTCTTTTGTTTCTTTTATTTTCTTTTGATTCTAGTGTGCATTTGTTCATGAACTAGGAAGGGCTATTTATAAGGTCAAATGGGTGAATGAAGAGACACCCATTACCCAAAATTTAAATACCCATTAACAAAATTAAGTGCTCACTCACCATTACTACACAAACCCCTACCTCTTCTCATTCCTTCATGAATTGGCCATCCCTTGGATTTCCCACATGTGCACAGTCTCATTCATTTGCTTATAGCCTAAATGTATATATTTGTTACATGACAAGTGTATATGTTGGATCCTGTAGGCAAGACAACAAACACTAGAGGGGGGGTGAATAGTGTTTAATAAAAAACTGCGGAAATTTTTCTCGGTGCAGTCGACTGAGTTATGAACCAGTCGACTGATATGTCCAAAATAATTGAAAACAATAACTCTGTGCAGTCGACTGATGAATGAGACAGACGACTGAAAGCACAATGAAACTACAACTACAAACGGCACTGACCAGTCGACTTATAGTGCAAGGAGTCGACTGTCCAGAAGCTTTTTGCAGAACTTAAATAAACAAGAGTGAATGCAAACACAAGACAATCAATCACAGAGTACACAAGATATATCCTGGTTCGGTCCTCCCGACCTACATCCAGTCCCCAAGCAACCCACTTGAGATTTCCACTATTCTTGAAAAAGATTACAAGAATACCCTACGGCGTTACGACAACAACCTTGTCTAACCCGTAGTCCTTTCTCTCAACCAGAGAAAGCCAACCCACTCTACTACCAAGAGTGAAACAAAACCGACTCTACAACCTAGAGTCAAAAACACTCTCCAACCGAGAGCAAGAGAAAGAAATACTTTACAGTCAACCTATAGCCTTGTTGGTGTATGTGTTGATGCACGTGGCTAAAAAGAACAGGTCGACTTCTATACTCAGTCCAGAGCGAATTCGTTGCTATACTGGACTGAGTGTAGAGAACCAGAGAGTATGATCTTGAAAGCTTTATATCTCAAAAAATCACTTAGAACTTTTTCACAGGAATGCTCGGATTTTCAAAAGGAATTCTCATGATGCTTTCAGTGAGATCTGAACTCTACTTAAAGAGTTTTGATCTCCTGAACGTTGGGAGACAGTTACTCAACTGTCAACCAATGGATCCAAGCTTTTGAGTTTGAAAAAATTCAATTTTGAAAAAACAGAAAACGGTCAAAAGCTCTCGAACAGTCGACTGGGTTGCCATATGAGTCGACTGATCAGAGTTTGAATAATTTTAAACAGTTTTGTACTATCAGTCGACTGGCAGAAGCTTAAGTCGATTGGTACTCAAGAGTTAAAATTCTTCAAACTGTTTTGACTCTTTTTGGGGGTTTTTAAGAGACACACATTATGAAATTTTGAGTGTGTGTGTGTGTGACAAGGCTTTACATCAGACTAAGACTCAACAGAAAGTAAAATACAATTGTTTTTACAAGACATTATAATTTGACACAATTTGAGCTAAGGTCTTGAGTCTTGAGTCTTGTCTTGAGTGAAATCTTGGATCTTGTCTGATTGAAATCTTCATCTGTATCCTTTTGAGCTTGTTCATTTGTTCAGCTAGAATTGTCTTTGGTATGTACACTGCAATGTTAGCCGTATAACATAGACACATGTTGCACTGTGTTGTGATCATCAAAATCAAGAATCAACATTCTCCCCCTTTTTGATGATGACAACACAATAGCTGATAATAAAAGATAATATACAAACATAGTGAAGACATGCTCCCCCTTATAAAAACACAAAATGCATTGTCTTAAAAAAATAACATGTATCAGTCGACTTATATAGAATATCAGGCGACTGACCAGAAAACCATACTTTAGAAAAATCATAACACAAAGAATAGCATTAGTCGACTGAGATGCCTGGTGGGCAGTCGACTGGCCAGAGAGTTAGTCCAATACCCAGTCATAATATAACACAGATAATAAGCAATATAAAACAATATAACCATAACACAGATATATCTCTCCCCCTTTGGAATCATCAAAAAGCACAAAGTAACAAGCTTTTGCATTAAAAAGAAACTTAAGATAGAGTCTTATACAAAAAGAAATGCATTAAAAAAGAAAAGTACATAATAGAAAATTAAAAAAATCTTCAATCTTCTTCATCGGAGTCTTCATCGTCACCTTGAGAAGGAGGATGAAACTGAGAGCTAAAGAGATGAGTGAGGTTGTCAAGCTTAGAGTCAATGTGGTCTAGCTTGGAATCGAGGTTATGGAGTTGGGTATCTACAGTGGCTGAATGTTTCATTAGGTAGGAAACACAGTCATATAGGGTACGAGGGTCATCATAATTTGCTTGAAGAAGTGGATCAGAGGAGGTAGAAGCTCTAGAGGGTCTAGAAGTAGTACCTAACGGAGCTTGAGAAGGAGGAGGAGACCTAGGGGGTGATCGAGTAGGAGCATCATGGAGTTTCATACGTGCCAAACTAGCACGATCGAAACACTCATAACGAGTAACAACATTTATCTCCGAATCGAGATCAACACCAAAAGCTATAAAGACTCTAGTAAGAAGACCTCCAAAAGGTAGAAAGTGAGTGTGGTCTTGATTAAGTTTAGAAAAGAAAACTTGACCCCAATTAACAGCAATTTTACCAAAAATTGCATAAATAGCTTTTTGTAATTCTATAGAATATTGGTCATAACTACCCTTTTTAGGAAGGATGTTATAGGCTAATATTCTACCTACAAGCTTAGCAATTGGTTTGATATTTTTGCTTGTCATTGGAGGGCCATGATTAGGTAAGAAAATTTTAGATAATATAGAAGCATCATCTAAAATAATTTCATCAAGAGGGAATCCTCCATCATCAATACCTAATATCTGATTAATCCTAGTCGGTGTGAGTGTCATTTTAATATTCTTCACAGACGACCGGATTAAGACATCCCCATCTGGTTTTTGCACAACTCTCATATTTGTGTAAAACAAATAGATGAGTTGGGGATAGTAATTAGGTTGGTTTGATAATGAGAGAAAATTATAGAGACTACTATTTTGGAATAAAGGGATGAGATTGAAACGGTCTAGGTCATCAAAATTTACAAATCTTCCATGGAAGATTGTAATGGTACAGAAAAGATACCAACGATCAATAAGATCGGGACTCAAGAGATATTGAGTGTAGTCTTGGGAAGAAGAACTACCCTCATGAGATCGTTTAGATCGTTTGGGTGCCATGAAAAGAAAGTGGAAAGGATTTTACCTAAGAAAAAGAGAGATTCGATTAGGGGCACGCACGAGCAGCACTGTGAGAGTAGATCACCTTCTTCTCCAAAAGCTAGGGTTTTGAAATTGGGGGTAAAAACTTGAGATCGGTAAGGGGTTAAAACGGCTGGTAAAGGGGGTTTTAACAGCGAATAAACGGCTGAGATCAAAGAGAGATGAAATTGACGGTAGAGATTAGAGATCACGGGTGAAAAGAGAGGTGAAATCCATCTCAAAAGACGCGATGAATAGTCGCTGAAGACAATTGAGCTCGCGACAGTCAACTGGTAGGGAGATCAGTCGACTGAGTCGAGAAGAAAATAAAAGTTTTATGTCTACTAATCAGTCGACTGGTATAGGAACCAGGCGACTGGTCAGATAAAAAATTGGTATGTTTTAAAAGCCAGTACAGTCGACTTACTCAAGAATACAGTCGACTTAACAGAAACAATTTTCAGCAAATATCAATAAAATCACAAATTCCAAATTCTCTTCTTAAATTAATGAAAGTATCTTCTTTAAAGGGCTTGGTAAATATATCTGCTACTTGTTTATCAGTAGAGATAAATTCTAAAGATATATCTCCTTTTAAAACATGATCACGTAGAAAATGATGTCGAATATCAATATGTTTCGTACATGAATGTTGAATCGGATTTTTAGATAGATTAATTGCACTGGTATTATCACACATAATTGAGGATTTCTCAAATGAAATACCATAATCTAATAAAGTTTGTTTCATCCATAAAATTTGTGCACATGCCAAACTTGCAGCGATATACTCAGCTTCTGTAGTTGATAGGGATACGGAGTTTTGCTTTTTACTGCACCAAGATACTAGGGAATGTCCCAAAAAGTAACATGTATCACTAGTACTCTTGCGATCAGTTTTGCTTCCAGCAAAATCGGCATCGCTATATGACAAAAGTTGAAAATTATCGGTGTGTGGATAAAATAAACCATATTCAGATGTGCCTTTAATATATCTTAAAATTCGTTTCACTGCTTTTAAATGAGACTCTTTAGGACTAGATTGATATCTAGCATATAAACATACGCTGAACATAATATCTGGTCTACTTGCAGTAATATATAAGAGTGAACCAATCATACCTCGATAGAGTTTTTGATCAACACTCTTACCTAATAAATCTTTGTCAAGAGTAGTAGTAGTAGCCATAGGTGTGGATTTACTACTAGTACTATCCATGTTAAAACATCTGAGTAGTTCCTTTGCATATTTGCCTTGATTTATAAATATGCCATTTGAGGACTGTTTAATTTGAAGTCCAAGGAAATAATTGAGTTCACCCATGTGACTCATCTCAAATTCATTTTTCATGGTATTAGCAAATTCTTGACATAGATTATTATTAGTAGAACCAAAAATTATATCATCAACATATATTTGTATGATTAAGATATCATTCTTAACTCTTTTGATAAACAAAGTAGTGTCTACTTTACCTATTTCAAATCCTGTTTCTAAAAGAAAAGTTTTCAGACGATCATACCAAGCACAAGGTGCTTGTTTAAGACCGTATAAAGCCTTTTTCAATTTATAAGCATGATCTGGAAATTGTTCATGTTCAAAACCTGGTGGTTGTTTAACATAAACTTTTTCCTTAATAAACCGATTAAGAAAGGCACTTTTAACATCCATTTGATAAAGTATAAAATTTATGAAACAAGCAAAAGATAATAAAATACGAATAGATTCTAGGCTAGCAACAGGAGCATATGTTTCATCAAAATCTATACCTTCTTCTTGATTATATCCTTGAGCAACTAATCTAGCCTTGTTCCTTACAACTTGTCCTGATTCATCTAACTTATTCTTGAATACCCATTTGGTACCAATGATAGTCTGATCAGGAGGTCTAGGAACTAAATCCCATACATCATTCCTTATAAATTGGTTTAGTTCATCTTGCATGGCATTCATCCAATATTCATTCTCACAAGCTTCTTGTATATTTTTCGGTTCAAAATCCGACAAGAATGCTGTATGAGAGATCATATTAACATGTGAACGTGTCTGAATACCATGAGAGATGTCACCAATTATTAAGTCGTGAGGATGATCTTTAACTTCAACAAATGACTTTGGTAAAGTTGAAGATATCACAATCGGATCAGTCGACTTGACTTGTTCTTCAGTCGACTGCTTTACGTCAGTCGACTGGTAGACCTTATCAGTCGACTTATCAAACAGATTAGTTTGCTCTAAGGATTTAATCACATTATCTAAAGGTGATAAATCAGTTTCATCATCTTTATTTAAGGTTGATGAAGGTAAGGATTCATCGAATGTAACATGCATTGATTCTGCAATAGTCATTGTAGACTTATTGAAAATTCTATATGCTTTACTCCTATTTGAGTATCCTGAAAAAAATACCCTCATTAGATCTATGATCAAATTTATCTAAATTATCTTTTGTGTTTAGAATAAAACACTTACAACCAAATGTCTTAAAGTAAGAGACTTTAGGAATTTTATTAAAAAATAACTCATAACAAGTCTTCTTTAGTTTAGGTCTTAGAAGAATTCTATTTAAAACATAACAAGCTGTAGCAACAGTTTCAGCCCAAAAATGCTTTGGTAGATTGCTTTCAACAAGCATAGTACGTGCGCATTCTTGCAAAGTCCTATTTTTCCTTTCAACCACTCCATTTTGTGGTGAAGCTCTAGGAAATGCAAATGAATGTGTTATACCATTCTTGTTGCAATATTCTGTAAATGTTTTATTTTCAAATTCTCCACCATGATCACTTCTAATAGTGACTATGGTTAGAGATCTTTGATTTTGGACACGTTTAAAGAAATGTGCAAATTCTTCAAAAGCATCATTTTTATGTTTTAAAAAGAATGTCCAAGTGAATCTTGAAAAATCATCTACTAAAACAAACACATATCTATTTTTATTTAAAGAAGCAACTCTAGTAGGGCCAAATAAATCTATATGAATTAATTCAAGTGGCCTACTAGTAGAGATTACTTCTTTTGTTTTAAGAGTGTATTTGATTTGTTTTCCTAGTTGACATGCATCACATAACTTATCCTTTTTAAAGAATAGTTTGGGCAGTCCTTTAACTAGGTTATATTTAGATAATTTTGAGAGATTTTTCATATTCACATGTCCAAATCTTCTATGCCATAACCAAGATTCATTGTTAGAGGCTATTAAACAAAAGTCATTTGAAAAATCAATTGCATTTAAATACAATTCATAAATATTATTTTTACGAAAACCTTGAAAAATAACATTTTGCATAGTAGAGTCATAAATCAAACATGCATCTTTTTCAAAAACTATTTTATATCCTTTATCACACAATTGACTAATGCTTAACAGATTATGCTTTAAACCACTAACCAATAACACATTTTCTATAGTTGGGTTAGAAGTTTTACCGACCATGCCAATGCCTATGACTTTGCCTTTGTTGTTATCTCCAAAGGTGACGGTTCCTCCATCTATGCTTTGAATGGTGGATAGTAGGTTGGCATGTCCTGTCATGTGTTTTGAACATCCACTGTCTAATATCCAGCGTTCTTTCTTGGGTACCTATAAAAAATTTAAGGTAAATATGGTACCCTTTTTATTGGGTCCAAAACGCATTAGTTTGGGGGAAAACAAACCCATGAAGAGTTTGATATTCCTCCATAAGCAGGAATATAATAAGTAGAATTACACACATTTAACATATATGAGTTAATATAAGCAATTCTATCATTCTGATTTAGACTGACTGGAACCCATACTAACTTGTTCTGTCCAGTCGACTTACCAGTGTTTTTCAGTCGACTGTTGGTGTACATCAGTCGACTGGTTGATACACTAGGTCGACTTATAAGAGGTTTTGATCTTGTTGAATAAGATCCAATTTCTCTGGACAGACGACTGGTTGTATGGTTCAGTCGACTTAACCGAACGTTAGTTTTGCTTTTATCACTAAAATTAACAACCTTAGGCTTTGCAAAGAAATCATACAACTTGTGTGTAACATTGAAAATAGATGCTGATTTATTTTTACTAGTGTTTACAACAGGAGATTCTTTTACAGACGATTTTTTAAAACCAAGTCCATATTTTTGACTAGATGTAACTTGATGATGAAGCATATCATTTAAATTCTCTTCGCCTTTGTTAAACTTAGATACGTTCTTTGAAATCTTTTTATAATTCTTTTTGAGAGTTTCAAGATCGGTATCTAAACTTGCAATGCGAGAATTTAGGGATTTTACTTCCTTATCAAGGTTAAGATTTTCTTGATTAAGTGTTTGATTCACTTTCTCAAGATTCTTAACTCTAATTTTTTCTTTCTTTAACTCATGGAATATTTCATTAAAAGCATCAAGAAGATCTTCGGAATCATAATCATTACTTACATGTTCTTGTGCAGCCATGAAACATACATTTGCCACTTCGTTATTTTCATCCGTTTCTTCTTCGGAAGATGAATCACTATCATCCCATGTAGCTTGATAAGCCTTCTTGTTCTTGGCAAATTTGTTCTTTGAATATTTGTCCTTCTTGAAGTTGGATGATTTTCCCTTGTTCTTTGCATTTTCTAAGGGATAATCTTTCTTCATGTGACCTATTTTATTGCACCTGAAACATGTAGGAGGGTCATTAGAATCTCTAACTTTAGAATGAAACTTACCCTTCTTTAAGAACTTCTTGAATCTCCGAGTGAATATTGCTATCTCTTCTTCATCTTCTTCCTCATCTTCTGAGTCTGTCATGGCTTTAAAAGCCAATGATTTCTTCTTTTCTTGGTGTGATTCTGTATCCTTCTTTCGATCTTCAAGTTGGACCTCATATGCCATGAGATTGCCAACAAGATTCTCGAGAGAAAGTGTTGACAAGTCATTCGCTTCCTCTATTGCTGTGGTCTTCTTCTCCCATTCTGGAGTGAGTGCACGCAAGACTTTTCTAACCATCTCTGCTTGAGTGTAAATCTTTCCAAGTGCCACAAGAGAGTTTGTGATGTTTGTGAATCTGGTAATCATCTCAGACACAGTCTCATTGTCCTTCATTCTGAACATCTCAAACCTGTGGACAAGAACAGAAATTTTAGACCCTTTTACTTTATTCGTTCCTTCATGTGTTACCTCGAGTGTATGCCAAATTTGATGTGCGGTTGTAGTATTGGATACACGGTTGAATTCTTCCTTTGTGAGTGCACAAAATAAGGCATTCATTGCTTTGGCATTGTTCATAGTCTGATTCTTTTGATCATCATTTCATTGTGCATATGGAATGGTAGGGGCAGTGTATTCCGTCTCTGTCATTTGCCATATCTCATAGTTGATTGATTGAAGATAGATTCTCATTCGGCACTTCCAATAATTGTAGTTCGTTCCATCAAATAGTGGTGGCCGTTGTGTAGATTGGCCCTCATGGTACTGATTTGTATTTGACGTAGTTGCCATAGCCTATAACCTTGCTCTGATACCAAGTGTTGGATCCTGTAGGCAAGACAACAAACACTAGAGGGGGGGTGAATAGTGTTTAATAAAAAACTGCGGAAATTTTTCTCGGTGCAGTCGACTGAGTTATGAACCAGTCGACTGATATGTCCAAAATAATTGAAAACAATAACTCTGTGCAGTCGACTGATGAATGAGACAGACAACTGAAAGCACAATGAAACTACAACTACAAACGGCACTGACCAGTCGACTTATAGTGCAAGGAGTCGACTGTCCAGAAGCTTTTTGCAGAACTTAAATAAACAAGAGTGAATGCAAACACAAGACAATCAATCACAAAGTACACAAGATATATCCTGGTTCGGTCCTCCCGACCTACATCCAGTCCCCAAGCAACCCACTTGAGATTTCCACTATTCTTGAAAAAGATTACAAGAATACCCTACGGCGTTACGACAACAACCTTGTCTAACCCGTAGTCCTTTCTCTCAACCAGAGAAAGCCAACCCACTCTACTACCAAGAGTGAAACAAAACCGACTCTACAACCTAGAGTCAAAAACACTCTCCAACCGAGAGCAAGAGAAAGAAATACTTTACAGTCAACCTATAGCCTTGTTGGTGTATGTGTTGATGCACGTGGCTAAAAAGAACAGGTCGACTTCTATACTCAGTCCAGAGCGAATTCGTTGCTATACTGGACTGAGTGTAGAGAACCAGAGAGTATGATCTTGAAAGCTTTATATCTCAAAAAATCACTTAGAACTTTTTCACAGGAATGTTCGGATTTTCAAAAGGAATTCTCATGATGCTTTCAGTGAGATCTGAACTCTACTTAAAGAGTTTTGATCTCCTGAACGTTGGGAGACAGTTACTCAACTGTCAACCAATGGATCAAAGCTTTTGAGTTTGAAAAAATTCGATTTTGAAAAAACAGAAAACGGTCAAAAGCTCTCGAACAGTCGACTGGGTTGCCATATGAGTCGACTGATCAGAGTTTGAATAATTTTAAATAGTTTTGTACTATCAGTCGACTGGCAGAAGCTTAAGTCGACTGGTACTCAAGAGTTAAAATTCTTCAAACTGTTTTGACTCTTTTTGGGGGTTTTTAAGAGACACACAATATGAAATTTTGAGAGTGTGTGTGTGTGACAAGGCTTTACATCAGACTAAGACTCAACAGAAAGTAAAATACAATTGTTTTTACAAGACATTATAATTTGACACAATTTGAGCTAAGGTCTTGAGTCTTGAGTCTTGTCTTGAGTGAAATCTTAGATCTTGTCTGATTGAAGTCTTCATCTGTATCCTTTTGAGCTTGTTCATTTGTTCAGCTAGAATTGTCTTTGGTATGTACACTGCAATGTTAGCTGTATTACATAGACACATGTTGCACTGTGTTGTGATCATTAAAATCAAGAATCAACAGTATATATTTAAAAAGTGTACATTTAAAATGTAGAATAAAATTATGGGTTTTTTCTTTTAAATAAATTTTCTATTGAGCTTTAAGATGAACTTTAGGCCCATAAGTTTTTAATTAGAAAATAAATAATAAAATTTGTGACAAATAAAATGAGAAAAAAAAGTGCTTGTCATCTTAAAAAATTTTACAAGTAAAAATGCACATAAAAATTTACGTGTGATGCACGTGCTAAATATTAAAAATTAATATGAGAGAACGAAAATTAGTCAAAATACAAAATATGTATATTTAATAATGTTACGGATATTTCACGGAGCGGAAAATATACGTAATCGATACGTGTATTGAAAACACGTGCAATGTACGTAAAAACACAAAGATTAAAATAAATATTTGAATTGGCTAATGATAGGATTGAAATGAATTTTATAAAAAAGAAAAACATATAAATAATCAGAATATGACATTTATATAAAAATACGTTACGAATATTACTCATAACGGTACAAAATACGCGTGCGTAACACACGCGGGCAAAATTGTCATTACTCAATTTTGCGGGATGTTACATCACGAGCACCCCACTCCCAGAGACTGAGTTAGACAGGCTTTGGGGAGTAGTTCTTTTCATTTAATGGCGTACGAGATTTTATTGGAGTTCTTGGGAGCCTTAGAATCGCACACGGGGCTTAACAGCACTTAATTGAGTTTGTATAATACTCAGATTCGTTTGTGGGATTTTCTGGACCTTCCAATGATTTTTCCCAATTTTTTAACCATTTCTCGAATCATTTATTCAATTTGCGAAGCGACAATCAATTTTGAAAAATATCAATTAATTATTCTAATTAATAATTATTTTTCCAGGAGTTCGAAAATATTTTTCCCGAATTTATAATTATTTTTTAGAATTTTTAATTTTTTTTGAATTTTTAATCATTTTTCGCAATTTTTAAATAATTAATTCAATTTAATAATTAAAATAAAAAATAATCAAACGATTTATCGATGTGGCGCAATCTGAAGCGTCGATCACGTTCCAGCGCAATTTTCTGAATGATCAGATGGCTGGAAATGGTTGACTGGTCAGCGATCTTTTGCTCAAACGGGGGTCGGTGGCAAGAGCGCTCGGCTCCAGCACCAAACCCCAACGACACTTCGAGAGGTTGACACGTGGCGTGTTTGACGTCGGTGTCAATAACGCTCGGCGCCACTTGCCGAACCTCATCGACACCTAGGCCTGTTGACATGTGGTAGGCTTGATGCCAGTGTCAAGAAGCTCGGCGAGAGCTGCCGAGGTCGGGGAAGACTTTGAAAAGGCGACACGTGGAGATTCTAACCGTTGACTAGTCAAAGTCATTTCTCCAATTACGATGTCGGTGTCAAGAACGCTCGGCGCCACTTTGCGAACCTCGTCGACACCTCGGCATGGTGACTCGTGGCAGGTTTGACGTCGGTGTAAAGAAAGCTCGGCAAGAGCTGTCGAGGTCGAGAGTGGCTTCGGGAATGCGACACGTGGAGATTTTGACCGTTGACTAGTCAAAGTCATTTCTCCGATTACGACATCAGTGTTAAGAACGCTCGGCGAGGGCTGTCGAGGTCGAGAGAGGCTTCTAGAAGGCAACATGTGGAGATTTTGACCGTTGACCATTGACTAGTCAAAGTCATTTCTCCAATTACGACGTCGGTGTCAAGAACGCTCGGCGCCACTTGGCGAACCTCGTCGACACCTCGGCGTGCTGCCATGTGGCAGGTTTGACGTCGGTATCAAGAAAGCTCGGCGAGAGCTGCCAAGGTCGAGAGAGGCTTCGGGAAGGCGACACGTGGAGATTTTGACCGTTGATCGTTGACTAGTCAAAGTCATTTCTCCAATTACGACGTCGGTGTCAAGAACGCTCGGCGAGGGCTATCGAAGTTGATAGAGGCTTCAAGAAGGCAACACGTGGAGATTTTGACCGTTGAACGTTGACTAGTCAAAGCCATTTCTCAAATTACGACGTCGGTGTCAAGAATGCTCAGCGAGAGCTGCCGAGGTAAGAGAGGCTTCGGCAAGGCGACACATGGAGATTTTGCCTGTTGACTAGTCAACTCCATTTCTCCGATTACGACGTCGGTGTCAAGAACGCTCGGCGAGAGCTACCGAGGTCGATGGTGGCTTCGAGAAAGTGACACGTGGAGATTTTGACTGATGACCATTGACTAGTCAATGGTTTTTTGGGTTCCCCAACATCTTTGTCGTCTTGTGCTAAATGGGCTAGGCTTTTGAGTTTTGGGCGGCCTTTTAACCTTGGGGGGCATTCCAACTACCCCCCCCCCTCTATAAAACTTCATCCCCCCACCCATTCGCTCAATATCTAAGTTTTTTACTCAGGCGGTTTTCACTTCCCAGCAAGAGCTTCCGGCGAAGATTTTCTATCTACGGCGACCTTTTTCGACCGTAGCAGTCAAATCAAGGTAATTCTTAGATAATGTTATTTACTTTTAGAGAATGTCTAGCGTCACTTCGAGGCAAGAGACTTTTCCCATCGTCGCCATCGAGCCGACCTCTAGTCAAGTTCCTACAATCGATAAGGGTAAGGTCGTAGTAGGGACTTCTTCGGCAGTGGTGGAGACCATCGTTGAGATAGATCGAAGAATGGGGGAGTGCGGCAGGCTGCCCGGGCCCCTGACAGGTTCAAGAACTTCCGGATGATCTAGTCGAACGTGTTGTGTACGGTCGGGGTCGGGGCTTCGAGGAGAATGCTGCTCGGGAGACCTCAGAGGTCGAAGACACCATTTCCATACCTAGCGAAGAGGATTTAAAGTTAATTTAGGAGTGCTTTCTGATCCCTAGTGAATTCGACCTGATTCTGCCTAGGCCCGGGGTGAGGGCCAATTTGTCGATACCGGTAGATATGTGGTTTTGGCCCGTCGATGCCTTCTTAGCCGGTGCTCGACTTCCACTCCATCCTTTTGTTGCCAAAGTGTTGCGATGGTACCGGATCAGCCCAGTCCAGTATATACCAAACTTGTGGAGGCTTATCAACGGGTTCATCCTCCATTGTCATGCAGCGAACATCGATCCACGACTGAATGTGTTGCGAACTGTGTACCGGATCCATCAGCAGCACAAGATGGAGTTCAGATTCTATCTGTCTCCAAGGCATGGGGTAAGGCTCGTTAGCTCCTCAGACTCGATCAAGAACTGGAGGGACAAGTTCTTTCTTATCCGAAGTCGAGAGTCGTGGAATATTCCGACTGCTTGGGTCGAGGAGTTTTCGAAGTGGGCAAAGGAGAGCCCTATTCTCAGCCCGAGGAAACAGAGATGGTCCAAACACTCCTTCACCGACCGAAGCTCAATTGGAAGGACTTGACAGAGGAGGCACTTTTCAGGGGGGCTCATCCTTATAAACCCCAGTATGTTTTTGTTCTTTAAGTTTAGCACCCCCTTCTTCTTCTTCTTTTTTTTCTTGACATAGTCAAATCTTTGTTTGTCTTTAACCTTGGTGATTTTCCTTTGCAGAATCTATGGATTTCGACGATATGCTTGCGGGGCGTGGAGTTCTAAGTAGCAAGGCCCCTGCCGGCAGGAAGAGGAAGAGGACGGTCGTGAAGATTTATTCGCCTAAGGTGAAGACAAATGCTGCCACTGTGGTGCAGTCCTCAAAGGAGGTCATGGTGGTTCCGCAACCGGCGACTTTGGCAGCTCCGTCATCCGTTGGTGCAGGGGTCTTCCCTCTATCGGCGGCTTTGGCCTTGGAGGTCTCCCCTTACTATTGAAGTCGAGGTGTTCCTGACCGAGGAGCACAAGAAGATCTTTGTCCCTGACTGGCAAGTCAGGATGCTCGCGGTTTCCTCGGCGATTCGTCCTCTTGCATGCAAGCCGTTCGACATCTCACCACGTCGAAGAACAAGGCTACTTAGAAGCGGGGACCGTTGGTGATGATGTGCTCGAAATTGCTCAAGATGCCAAGTCGGTATGTTTTCTATCACTTTTAAACCTCTTCTTTTTGCTAAGTGTTGGTGTTTTTCTCGCTCGAATGACTGGGTTTTGCTTCTCTTGCAGATCACTTGCCACTTCGGGCACCTGATGGAGAAGATGATCGAACAAGAGAAGGAGTTGAAGCTCGAGAGTGATAGAGCTCAGGCTGACAAGGCCAAAATTGCGAAAGACCTCGAGCAATCGGGGATCCAAGCCGAGATGAGCTCATCGAGGGTTGAACACCATGAAGCGGTTGTCGCAAAACTGGAGGCGGACATCGCTCGGCTGACGAAGGAGAAGGAGCTCGCAGCGAAGGAGAAGGAGGAGGCAGTCACGGCTGCGAAGACAACCACGGCGAAGGAGGCCGAAGACCAAGCAATGGAGAAGGCCAAGGGTTCCTGTATGTGAACATGGCAAAGGCCTATGCCCGTGCCAAAGACAAGGTTAAAGCAAAATTTCCTGACGTCGACTGTGCCGTGTGGCGTTTGTTCCTCGATCCAGTCCCCGGGTTCGATGACGTTTCCGAAGAAGGCGAAGAAGACGAAGAAGAGGATCGAGGGGAA
The DNA here is from genome assembly GCA_017893485.1 of Hemerocallis citrina. Classification (NCBI taxonomy): domain Eukaryota; kingdom Viridiplantae; phylum Streptophyta; class Magnoliopsida; order Asparagales; family Asphodelaceae; genus Hemerocallis; species Hemerocallis citrina. The sequence goes on from CM030368.1 coordinate 57,029,683, forward strand.
TAGGTCGAGGGCGGCGAGACGGAGGCAGATGCAGCTCCAGGTTCCTTTCCCCTAGTGATCGCCACCGAATCACAAGTGGTGGAGCCTTCTGTGGCTGTGGATCCTTCGAAAGAGGTCGACCCCTAACTCAGTTGTGGTTTATTCTTGTTTTAGTTTAGGTATTTTTTGTCGACGCCTAATAGCGGATTGGCCACTGCTCTTGTACCTTCGTCTAAGTAATGAAATATCTCTTTTTGGCACGAGTGTTTTGTATGGCTGCGAGACCCTAAACTATCTCATACTTTTTGACACTTGGACTTAACCATCTTGTAGCTTTGCTTTACCTTAGAACTATATTGTATCTCTATTTCACCTTGGAATTGTCGTGTAGCTCTATTTTACCTTAGAACTATCTTGTAGCTCTTTTTCACCTTAGAACTATCTTGTAGCTCTATTTAGACTTAGAGTGATTTATGCTTCTCTCTTTGGTTGACTTTCCCAGGGTAGTGAGACATCGCATCTCCTTGCCGAACTCTGTATTACTAATCTGGGACTCGCTCAATCTCGGGAGAGGCTCGCTAAAGCGATGTTGGAGCTTGGTCATTTGAGAATGGTCTTGGCCCGTCGAGATATCGAGACGAGACGTCTAGAGGAAATTCTCCAAGAAGTGCCCCGCGATGGTGGGGAGGTCGGCCCTTCTATGGCCGCCGGCAAAGCTTCGAGACTGATATTCCTTCGGCACTCTTTATTTGCGGTGACGTCAAAAAGGGATGACCTGAAGAACGTGGTGCTCGAAAAGAGTTTAGAAGTAGCTCATCTCTGGAGGACTATCTTTAATCTCTCGCAAGGGAGGTAGCACGAGCAAGGTGCCTCGTTTGAAGCTTAAAGTGACAGATGACTCCCTCAAAGAGCAACACGTCGAGTTAGAGACGGAGAATCTTCATTTAAAATGACTCTTCGAGGGAAGCAATGTCCGGAGCACTTCTTGTCCGTATGGGGAGTACGCTCAGAGGAGATCGTTCCATGAATTAGCGCTAAGCATACCTCTGCGGAACCCTGGGAATGCCCAAAGTGGTGTGGCTAGTTCATCTAGAGGGGCATCGGTTGGAGGGGCCGCTAGACCCATGGGTCCTGTCGGTATGACTCAGCTCACGGGTTTAGAGCTTTCTTCGGAAGCAACGAGGGAGCAGCACAGCGCTCATCGCCCTCGTGTATCACTTAATAGGATTGTCCCAGTTCCTAAGAGGAGTTACGGTAACACTTCATAGTTTTGTAGGAGCTTTTGGTCTTGAATAAGATTTGTATCCCCAACTTTAGTGGAAAAAGATATTTGTAGTATGGTCTTGAATAAGACTTGTATGCCCAACTTTAGCAGAATAAGATATTTTTAGGATGGTCTTGAATAAGACTTGTATCCCCAACTTTAGTGGAATAAGATATTTATAGTATTCAAGCAACATTTTTGTTGATTGCGCCTTTTTGATCTTGTAATGAGCCTTTTTCGCCCAATAACACTTGTAACTTTTCCTTTCTTGTGGAACAAGCAGTGTTTTTTGGCTGAGGGATTGAGTGTCTTTTCTCTAAGTGTTTGCTAAGACTTGTGTTCTCTCTTGTTTGTGAAACAAGATTTCTTTTGGCCAAGTGCTAGAGAGTCATTTCTCTAAGTGCTTGCTAACACTTGTACTCAGAAGTTTTCAACAATTGTAGGAGCAATTTCGAATGACGAGCTACTTCACACTTGCTCGTTCACAAGTGGCTAAAGTTGCAACGCCCCGAGCCTGGCTAAGCTGTGCACGCGGCTACACATGCGCACAATACGCGAACAAATAAAATTCTAACAATTGTCCACCACAGGCGTGCTTCACAAAAGGGGCTATAGCCAATTAGGTACCCTTTTATCATTAGCTATTTTATATATACACTCAATCTCTCCTTTCTACCCATGATGTGGGACAAATCCCCTTCATGCCCAACCAACAGCACACTACTCTCCTTCCATTCATTTCTTTGTCTTTTTGTGCATTTAAATGCCTAAGCCCCATAGCTCTTTCTATGGGCCGCATGATTAATCCCAATAATCCATATAGCCCATACAATCTCTATAGGCCAACAACCAACCACTTCTCAATAGGCCAACAACCAACCACTTCTCAACTCATTTATTATATATATATATATATATATATATATATATATATATATATATGTATATGTATATTATATTATATTTATATATAATATTATGTATATACCCGCTTAAGTACGGGGTGTTACAAAAGTGGTGTCGAACCAAGTGTTGGACTCCGAACTTGTCGTTTAAGAGTTTTCAACAGTTGTGGGAGCAATTTCGAATGGTGAGCTACTTTGCACTTGCTCGTTCGCAAGCGGCTAAAGTAGCGTCGAACCAAGTGCTGGACTCCGAACTTATCGTTTAAGAGTTTTTAACAGTTGTGGGAGCAATTTCGAATGGCAAGCTACTTCGAACTTGCTCGTTCGCAAGTGGCTAAAGTGGCATCGAACCAAGTGTTGGAATCTGAACTTTTCGTTTATAGTTTTAGAGTTTCACGCCCTGCATCCCAAAAAGGAATACGGAATATGGATAGGCGACTAAGTCCAGCGAATGGCTTTCCCCATTCATAAGCTGTTAGGATCTTTTCAACATTTCACAGGAATAACAGAGAAATAAATAAGGAGAAATCAACCACGCATGCATGAATAAATTAGTATAACCAATAGAATTTAGTGAAACAAAATTTAATAAATCTCAAATAAACCAGATCTGTAACAAGTTATAAATCCTGGGTCAAACTGCCTAAACAAATAATCCATGTAGCAGTATATTTATTCAAAATAAGCAACATGAAATAATAATAGCAAGAACTCCAGCAACTAGAAAGTCTGATCACTTACTACCATCGGGTAACTGGTCACCAAAGTCTGCAATTTAACAAATTGAGGTTGAGAAAAAAGAAGCAAAATGCCTGTCAATGCAAGTTACGGGCCGCTTGTAGTGCATGCAACAAGTACAGAAAAGATATAGACAAGAATAGAGTAACAGCAGAAGCAAGTACAGAATAATCATGGAATAGATGTGACAGTAAAACATAATGATTAACATAAATTAGAAAACGGAATCAAGTAATATGATGATGTAACAGAGTACAGGTAACATGTGTCATGTGTCAAATCGCATGCAAGCAGGTATACAGGTAACAGGTATCAAGTAGCATGTACAGGTAAACAAAAATGTGAAAGTGATAATGTTATTACAGGTCTTGTGCTTAATCCTAACTATATAGTACTTCATGCGTCTCAGATTTTTACCACATGGTTGCTACATTCAAACAAGTTACATTTAGATTTCGTAGTGGACTGTATAGGGCTGTGTACTTAGGTATCAGGTAAACATGTACAGGTACACGTACAGGTACAGGCAGAACCTACGGGTCCTCTTCTGAGTACACCTTCCTATAGGGAAGTGTGCATCCAGGAAATCAGGTAAACAGGATCATGTATCATGTAGTCGAAACACGTAACAAGTGGGAACACGGTTCCCTTCCAAGTACACATTTCTATATTTTCCACTACTAGATCTTTCCCTTAACCCCGGCTTGATTATGTGTCATTATTATTAAAGCAGGCATAAGTGCACAAAACAGGGCAAGAATAACATGGCAAGGGAGAAGGAACAACTCAGGTTGGGTAGAATACATACACGGGTGAGTAGAAGACATACACGGGTGACAGACAACTCATAATAAACTAGGACAACGAAACTTTCAGTTCTGGACAGCAAGACACTACTGCACCAAATCTGAGATTCCCTTTGTGAAATACATGAAAATCTGCATCCGTCAGAAAATCTGAAAAATAGACTCTCAACCAAATCCAGCACATATATATAAGTCATATAATAATTGCAGGAACATGGCTCAAAACAGCATTATATACAGAAAACATGTTCAGCCAGAAATCACAAGGTTGTATTCATAAACATGAAAAATGGCATAAAAACTTACTGATAAAATCAAAGAAAAATCTGGGGTATTCCCTAGTATGTTTAGTATCAGCAAATATAATTTCATAAAATTCCAACATGGATAGTATAGTCAAATAAAATCATAAGACAGCAAGATACAGCAAATTTATAAATCTAAAATCTTAAACATAGCAGTACTAAAATAGCGATAGATTCCAAAGTATAACTCAAAATCCAAATCCATCAAAGGGCAGATAAACTAGATACAGTAGGCTACATTTTATGTTTACAAAATTTTTACCAACAACAACTCGAATCAGGTCAAAAACTTGGTTATTTACTGAACAGCATGCAAAACTGGAAATATAGTAGTTTGTTCACAAGTATAGAATAGTTTATAATGTCATCCAATAAATCCACAAAAATTTGGGGTTAATCCCACTCAATTCTAGTCAAATCCAGAAAAATGTTAAATCAAAATATTATCTTTAACATTAGTATTAAAATAAATAACTCTACAGAATTCACATAAAATCAAATCTGGAATTTTCTACACATTTGTAGTAAAACAGCAGTAACTCACAACTCACAAATCAAAACTGAGATCTGTCAGAAATTTTGGAAAATAGAAAACAGTGTCAACGATTAATATTCACAAATAAATTTGATGTACTAACCTTAGTAGGGTCTAAACAACTGAACAAAACGGGACAGCAGCAAAAACAAAAATCTTTTCATGTATTAAATCAAATAGTTCATATGCAACAAATCCAAATTAAAACAAAACACAAGGCATGGTATAATAGATGTCCAACAACATGGTATGGGGTTTTTTACAAAGTAACAATGAGGTACTACAGCTAACACACCAAGCATGCAAGATTCATACAACATATCATGGATCATGGAACAACATACAAACATGTATCAAGAATCTGCATTATTTCTAAGTTATTTCATGTTGTGTGTGTAAAAAATGACGACTACGGATGGATCAACAAATAGAGACAAGACCTAATAGGGAATTTTCATGAGAACTAATCTAGCTACAAGAGCCACACTACAGGCGGTATTTAGTACTTGTATATGCAACAAAAAGAATACAAGTTACTTGCCTTGAAATTGACGAGGAAAACGAAGATAACGAGAGAATAATGGGAATGATTTCCTGGGCACGAACACAATAATAATGAGCGAGTGAACACGATCTACACGTGCATACAACGGGAGAGGGAGATAGCCGGCAATGCGAGAAGGGAGAGCGGCCTGAACGGCGACGACACACACGACGGGATGCAACAACGCTAATGCTGCTGTCGTTGCTGTCTGTCGTCAGAGGGGAGACAGCACAGGGTTGCTGTCTGCTGTGGTCGCTGCGTCGGGAGGAGTCAGCACAGGGGACTGACGACGCTGTTGTTGGCATCGTCGGGATGAGGCAGGCACAGCAATGCAAGGGGGCTGCGGTCTGGCATCTGGTGGTTCCCGGCATTAGGTGTTGGGGTCGTAAGGCAGGGCGCAAGACATCGAAGGGAAGGAAAGAGGGGAACAGGGGGTGCATAGGGATAAGGAGGATCGGGAGATGGGTTTAGAAGGTCGGGATGACAGGAGGTTGGGAAGTGGATGAGAGCGGCTAGGTTTTAGGTATAACTAGGGTAGAATACAACAGGGTATATATGTATGGAGATAGATATTAGGGTTTAGGGTGACGGGTTGGGGGTAAACGGGTAATGGGTATTGGGGATAGTTGGGGGATTCAATAAGATATAGGGTAGAAGGGTTTATTAATGGATCCAACAAACTAGGAACAAGATAATAACAAAAATAGGAAATGAACAAATAAATAATAAAATTCAAAAATAGCTCGATCAACCAGAGATGAAATAATAGGCCGAAAATTCGAATCAAGAAGATCGAATTAAACGTGACAAAACAGATAGATGAATATATAGAGAATGAAAATCAAATACACGGTTCAAAAGAAACAGGAAAATACAATATGGATAAATACTCAGAAAAAGAAAAATACAACCCAAAATACAAAAAATAAAAAACAGGGGTTACATAGAGTGTACACTTTGAAGTAAGACAATCAAAATTTAGAAAATAGCTTTCTCAAGAAGTAAATATGTTTTATAAAAGAGAACTAAGTGGCTGCTTCTGAGTTGCATGCCTTTATTACAATAAGAAAATCAACTAAGTAATAAGAAGAACATCAAATTAGAAATGCTTTAGGCAGAAGTTGCTTTGAGCAGTGTTTGAACACCACTCTTGTTACTTCATCAAGTGTTCCGCATTCCATGTTCTCGGTATCTCCTGGCCCCCCGGATCTGTAAGTCGGTAAGTTCCTGGACGAACCACTTTAGAGATCCTATATGGTCATTCCCAATTTGGTGAGAGTTTGCCCTTATTACGAGGGGCTGAAATTGCTAATTTTTGCAAAACTAGATCGCCTTCTTTCAGGTTAGTAGGGCAGACTCTCTGATTGTAGAACTCTTCAACTCACTGCTTGTATGCCTGCTTGCGAATAAACGAGCGCTCACGGACTTTGTTTATGAGATCAAGATTGCCTCTGAGACTGTTGGAGTTTTGCTCCTCGTCAAATGCAATAAGGCGAGAGGAGGGTAGGCCAACTTGAAGAGGAATAACAGCTTCGGAATCGTAGGTGAGATTGAAAGGGGATTCTCCGGTTGGGGTCCTTTTAGTGGTTCTGTAAGACCATAGCACATTGGGGAGCTGCTCGACCCACAAGCCTTTAGAAGCTCTATCGAGCCTTTGGCGATGGCCCATTAAGATTTGCTTATTCACATTTTCCGCTTGGCTGTTGGTTCGCGGGTGGGAGACAAGAAGAAAATCTCTACTGAATGCTCATCTCGACGCAGAACTACTTAAATGTTGCCCCTGTGAACTGTGTTATATTATCAGTAACTAGGATTCGAGGGACACCGAATCGACAAATGATTCTTCTCCATAGGAACTGCTGGACCTTCTTCTCAGTAATCGTAGCAAGTGGTTCAGCTTCAACCGACTTAGTGAAATAGTCAATTGCTACTATGAGAAATTTCCCTTGCCCGGTAACTGGTGGGAAGGGTCTGAGGAGATCCATCCCCCACATAGCGAAGGGGCTGGGCTGGACAAGGAACGGAGTTCGGCTTGGGGAGCACATTTGATGGACGCGACTTCTGGCAAGAAGTGTAGTGGCAGACATGTTGTTGGGCATCTCTTAGGAGTGTGGGCCAATAGTAGTATGATTGAGGATTTTTCGGGCGAGGGATCTCTCTCCAATATGAGCACCACCAATCCCTTCATGAACTTCCTTAAGGGCATTCTGGGCCTTTTCAAGGGGACAATCACCGAAGGTACGGTCGGCCGTGAGCTGGAGTTTATGAACATTTTTATAAGACACCTTCGATGATAGTGTAGCGTTCTGCCCTTGTTCGGATTCTTCTGGCTTCTTTTTGATCTGTTGAAGTATCCCCCCCTCCCCCGCCCTAGGAATTCAAACAATGGCTACATCCAGTTCTCCCTAGGAGGCGGGGGAGGAATCATCATGAGCTCATAATGTTCTTCCTCAATGCTGGGGCGGAGGAGAATTTCTATACGGACTGTATGATCGAGTCCTTCTAGGGACGAAGAGGCTATCATGGAAAGGGCGTCTGCTTGCCCATTTTCTTCTCGGGGTATGCAGATGACTTCCGATGCCTGGAACATGCTTAGGAGCTGCTTAACTCTAGCGAGATATTTAACCATCCGATCATCTCTAGCCTCATACTCCCCGAGGACCTGATTAACAACTAGCTAAGAGTCGCTGTCTAACACAGCGAGCCCCTGCTTTTCAGGCTAAGAGCAAGCCAGCTATTAAGGCCTCGTATTCAGCTTCGTTGTTGGAGGCTCGAAAATGTACGTAGAGAGAGTACTGGAGGATGAAATCGTCTGGTCCCATTAGGATAACGCCTACCTCACTTTCCTCTAGGCATGAGGACCGTCAGCATAGATGCTCCAGGATGGAGGGTCCCTGTCTTTCTTAAGAGGGTCTGGAATTGTGCTTTCGACTATGAATTCGGTGAGGGCTTGGGCTTTAATGGCTGCCCACGGTTGGTAAATTACATCATGTTGGCTCTGCTCGATGGACCGCTTCATGAGTCTCCTCGAGCTCTCTGGTTTGTACAATATCTGCTTTAGCGGTTGATCGGTGAGAACGACGATGGAGTGGACTTAGAAGTAAGGTCAAAGTTTGCGGGTGGCCATGATCAAAGCGTAAGCCATCTTCTCCACTTTTGAATACCAGAGTTCGGTGTCATGAAGGACTTTACTGACATAATAGATGGGGTTCTGCGCTTTATCTTCTTCCCTTACAAGAACTGCACTTAGGGTTTGTTTTGAAGTGGTAAGATAGAGATAAAGTAGCTCTCCTGGCTTAGGCTTGCTCAATAACGGGTGATTAACTAGATTGTCTTTGAGCTGTTCAAAGGATTCTTGCTGCGGTTGTCCCCACTCAAAACTTTTAGCTCCCCGAAGAGCTTTGAAAAAGAGAAGGCATTTCTCTCCTGACTTAGAGAGGAAACGCCCACTAGCAGCGAGGCGACCCATGAGCCTCTGAACCTCTTTAAAATTGGAGTAAGGTGGCATATCAAGAATTGCTCGAATCTTCTCGGGGTTGGCCTTTATCCCCCCGTGGCTAACCATGAAGCCCAGGAATTTGCCCGATGATACTCCAAAAACACATTTGGATGGATTGAGTCGCATCTTGTGCCTCCGTAGAATGTCGAAGGCGTCCTACAGGTCACGGGTGTGTACGGCTTGGGTGATGCTCTTCACTAGCATGCCATCTACGTAAACCTCCATATTCCGGCCGAGCTGCTCTTGGAAGACTTTGTTGACTAGGCATTTGTAGGTAGCTCCGAAGGGCATGACACGGTAACAATACAGGCCTTGGTTGGTCACGAAAGAGGTCTTTGGGATGTCGGAGGGGAACATTCTAATTTGGTTATATTCGGGGTAAGCATCTATGAAACTAAGGAGCTGGTGACCGGAGGTGGTGTCGATAAGTGCGTCGATGCTTGGGAGAGGGAACAGATCTTTTGAGCAGGCTTTGTTCAGATCTGTGAAGTCAATACACATCCGTCACTTACCGTTTGCCTTATTTACCATCACTACATTAGCGAGCCACTCAAGATAGTTGACTTCATGAATGAAGCGAGCCTCGAGGATTTTATCGACCTCCTCTCTGATGTCATGCAACCGATCAGGGGCCAATTTTTGATGCTTTTGCTGAAAAGGATTAGCTTCGGGATTGACGCTAAGGTGGTGAGTGATGGGTCTTCTGATATACCCGGCATATCAGCCACTGTCCATGCAAATAGGTTTCTGCTGCCTCTGATGTATTTGATGATCTATCCCTTGACTATTTGCGGGAGGACTTTACTGACTCGGAAGGTCTTGGATGTGTCTTCTTCAGAAAATGGGACCTCTTCTAACTCATCGACCGGTTCCGAGATAATCTGCCGGCCCATTTGGGGGACTTCTAACGAGTCGAAGGAAAGGACTATTCCTCCCAAAGCCGTGGTGTAGCACCTTCGGGCCGTCTCTTGATTTCCCCTGACTTCCCCTACTCCAGCAGGGGTCGGGAACTTCATTTTCATATGGAACGCGGAGGGGATGGCATGAAATGTGACTAGGCCTGGCCTGCCGAGGATGGCATTGTAAGCAACTTTCACATCCACTACCACAAAGTCCATTGCTTCTATTCGGCTTGTTGGGGATTTTCCCGTGGTCACGTCCAGGGTGAGCACTCCTTTTAACGAGACTGGGGCCCTTGAGAATCCGGTGAGAGTGTACCCTGCTGGTTTAAAATGGTCTCGAGAGATGCCAAGACTTTGGAATGCATCTAGGAAGAGGATATTAACAAAGCTCCCGTTATCTACCAGGATCCGTCATACCTCATGATTAACCATTTGAAGGCTAATTACAAGTGCATCGCAGTGGGGAGTTCGGACGCCTTCCAAGTCATTATCGGAGAAGGTGACTGGGACACCAAAACTGTTAGGAGGAGGGAATTTTTCTACGGATTTAACTTCTCGGATGAAATCTTTGCAGGAGGAGTTAGACTCTCCTTCCATGGGACCTCCATGGATAGAGTGCAGACCTGCCCTTGGCTCGGAGTCTTGGGACTCTGCTGGTTTCTCAGTTCTCTTATTGGCCCCATGGACTAGTGGAGGATCAGCTCTATCCTTCCTCACAAACTTGGTGAGTTTCCATTTCTAGATGAGGGTCTCGATTTCGTCTTTCAAGGCCTAACAATCATCTGAGTCGTGGCCATGGTCCCATTGGAATTGGCACCACTTCTCTGTTTCTCTTCTTACCAGGTGTATTTGGAGGAGGTTGATGCAGACCCTCTTTGCCAACCTCTATGAGGATGGCCGAGACACTGGCATTTAGAGGAGTGAACTTTTCGAAGCGAGAGAGGGCGGTGTTGACCGCCGTTGTCCTTCTGGAACTTTTTAAAACCTTCTTCTTCTGCACCCTTCCGTTTGTTCCCGAATAGGGGCTCCTTCGGTTCTTGGGGGTAAAAGGCTTCTTCTGCCCAGATATACTTCTCGCTCCTTAGCAGAAGTCCCGGGGGGCTTCTTGGCGAGAGATGCCTTTAGGTAGGTATGATTGATGTTTTGGCAGAATGCTGCAGAGGCCATAGACTGATCAAGAGAGGCAATGGACCGAGCCTCGGTGGTAAATCGTCTAACATAGTCCACCAAGCATTCGCCCTTCTTTTGACAGAGCGCCAGCAATGATGCGCTCGTTTTGTCGGCTCGGTGGCTACTAACAAAGTGGGTGAGGAAAAGATCCTCAAATTGGTCGAAGGAGAAGATAGATGCGGGGGATAGGTGGGAGTACCATTCTTTCGCTTGTCCCTTCAGCATGGTGGGGATGGTTATGCAAAGAAGCGCATCAGAGACTTGGTGGATCATCATGAGTGTTTTGAAATTCTCTATATGATCAGTCGGGTCTGATTCCCCATTGTAAGAATCGAAGTAAAGGGGGCTTGAAGTTCTCTGGGATTGGGGCTTCCATGCCGACATTGGAGAAAGGGGGCTATCTCGGGCAGAAATTCCTCGGCCCGCTGTTCTTCTTCCCAGTTGAGCCTACTGAGGCACCTCTCCATCACATGGAGACGGCAATGGACCGAGTCATCCCTCTGGTTATATCTGGTCAACCCTCGGGACTCCCCTTCATAGGTGGCGGCATGGCGAGGGCTAGGTGTATGCTGGTCATGACCCGGGGTGTGGTGAAGGCTAGGCTCACATCGTTCATGGTTCGGGGCATGGTGAGGGCTAAGCGCATGCTGATCGTGGCCCGTGGCGATATTGAGAGCCCGCAGAATGTCTTCTTTGAAGTTCTGGAACTCCGTTTGAGTGACCGGTGCCTCTCCTGCTCGGCGGTCTCTAGGCACCGCTCGACTTATTGGGGTAAGACTCCTCTGCCGACGACATGGAGGGGACTCCCTTCGCCTCCTCGGGGAGGGGGTTCTTTTACGCCTTGGTCTGCGTGGGGACCGGGATCTATGGGCCCTCTGGCACTCGGGTTGAGTGACTTCCTCAAGGGCTCGCCTTTCATTCAAGCGAGTTCGGAGGTCGACCCCCTGCTAACGATTAACAATTACTTGACGGAGATCTGGCCCCAGAGTGTTTGTGAAGCCATAGAGTCATTCGAAGGATTGTGAACTGAGATGTGGTCATGGTGGGAGTGTTGTCCCTGACTGCTCCGACAGGAGCCTCCCGGGCCCTGGGAGGAGGTTGTTCAGGCTGCGGTTGCTGTACTTATTGGTCGAGTTAAAGAGGAAGATCTTAGAGTTGTGGAGGAGGAGGAAGATGAGTGGCTCTTCGGCTGGATGCCACTGCCTTCCCTTTTCCTTTAGGAGGCATGGCTCAAAAACTACCTTTACCGGTGATATGTGACTGGATTGCTTTCTCTGTTCCCACAGAAAGTGCCAACCTGTTGCTGCTTATTATGGTGTGGGAACAAACAGATGTATTTGTGGATTCTTTTAGGAACGAATACAGCAAACTTGTTGTAACCCCTGTTTCCGGTTGTACGGATTTTTCTTGTATTTTATTGTGTTCACTTTTCTATTTTAATGTATTTTGGATCTTGGGCTTGTTGTGGGCCTTCTATTGCAATTTATTATTTCTTGTACTATTTTTATTATTATTACTATCCTCGTTATCTTCTGTTAGCCCAATCCATTTCCAAGCCAATACTATTATCTACCAAAACCCATCTATTTATTGGATCCTGAACCCAAATTCTAGTCTACCCAAACCCATATTCTCCCTAACAACTAACCCAGATCTCCTCCCCAACGATCCCTCGTATCGCTTAACTACCCACGTTTATATCATATATTATATTATTATTTTATTTAACACCCCATCCCCCTCTCTCTCTCTCCCACTACTCTCTCTCCCCCTCCTCTGTCTCCAAAACCAAACTGAGATCACATCTCTCCACCCTTCAGTCACCGCCTTCCCCCTCGAACCACCCCGTCGAGCACCCTTTATCCTATCCTCCTCGTCGACCGAAGCACCGTCGACCACTGCCGCCTGCCGCCTTGTCCATCTCATCGTCGCATACAGTGCCGCCATTACCATCGACTCCACACCCATCCTTGGCCTTCTTCCTCCTTGTCGAGCGACCTCGACTCCCCCGAGCTTTTCCCATCTTCATTCTTTGATCGCTCCCGCTTGAGTGTCGCCCTTCATTCGCCCAATCACAAGGAACCCATCGAGCCCCGTCGCCCGTCCATCTCCTCCATCGACCTCGACATTGCCGTCGATCGTCGACCACCCTGAGCTCCTCCCATTCCGTCAAGAACACCACATCATCTTCCACGACTGCTCCACGTTGAGTCTTCATCACCTTCAACCTTTGCATCTTCGCCCTCCGTCCATCATCGACCTCTCGCTCTCTCTCCATTCACCTCTCAATCACTGAAGGACCTCCTAGCCCCTCGTTGTCGTTGTCGAAGCCCCGAACACACCCTGTCTGGTCTCCCCTATTTTCGAGCAAAAACAGAGCACTCATTGTCGATCGAGACCTGTGTGCCACCTCCCACCATCGCAGCGACCTCATGTCGCTGTCGCCAGTCGTGCTGCCCTCGCCACAGTCATCCCTTCTCCCGCACACACTCTCTCTCTGTCGAAGTGGGGAAGAACAGAGGGTATTGGTTGGTTTCCGTGTGTGCTGTTCTAGCTGGATCCTTTTTTGCCGTTTGTTATTTTTCTTGAGATCCAGTGTGGGGTTGTGCCTTGAGTTGCTGTGGTGTTAGCTGTTTGGATTTTGCACGTGTCGGTCCGTGTTTGGATCGTCACCCGGGATTCTAATCTCGTTGTTCTAGTTATTCGAATCTTTTACACAAATGGCAAGTCCACTTGAACTCATTTATTTTTCTAGTTCAAGATTATTGATCTCCTCCGCAAGTAGTTCTCTTCGATTATCGTAATATTGCTTTGTATACCTTCCGCCGAGAATATCGAGAGTTTACACGAGCTAATTCGAAGTATCCTTGACTCGTGCCAATATCCATTGACTCAAACCCAAACGTGCATGCACACACGACATGAACAAATTGACTAAAACTTGCATATCAGAAATATATACTGATATGGATGATGTTAATATCATTCGCTGGGCCTTCGTCACGGACTTGTATACTCATATTTTGGGAAGTGGGGCGTGACACTTGTTGATTCCTAGCCGCTGTCGTTAACCTGCAAAAAGTTCGATACATCGGGATGGATCCCGGCGACGAAACCCTCCGACGCTCAAGATAGTAATCTGGAAGATTATGAAAGAGCGCTTTTTGAAAAAAATATTGTTAACTTTTTTTATTATGGGGGGAGAGGGGTATTTATACTCGCCTTTAGAGACAGTTTAGAGATAATCATTTATCTCTATATACCGGTGTTTTTGGATAAGAAAGAGAGTTTAACTCGTTTCAGGATAAGAGAGGCGGTTTAAACTGCCTCTTATAGATAACCGCAAATTTGAATTACTCTCTAAACATCTTGGGCTGGTCTGTAGCGAGCTGCCACCCATACCCAATAGGATAGATCCATTTTTTGGGTTATTGGGCTTTGAAGAAAGACCCAGTTCCCATTTCGGGCCCGTTTATGGTGGAAATTATTGTGTTACCCTTGAGAGTTTTGAGATTCGTGCCTGACATGGACAGGCCCGATTTACTCCTTTTTTTAGCCATATCAACTTTGGAAAATTGTAAGGACTAAAATACATAAAATATTACGTGCAATGCACGTGCAAAAATATGAAATTTTATTTTCTGGGAAGTTACATTTCATGCTTTTAAGAAGAAGAAAAAAAATGTCTGAAAAAAAAAAACGAATGTCCCGTCATATGGTTAAAAAGTTTTTCATTATTTATGTTAGAAAATGAGTGTTTTAACAATATTTTAATAAACCAATTATAGGGAATTTTGAGTAACATCCATTATAAATTAGTTAGAACATATGTAGTCATTTTGTTAAAGAACTGGTATATGGAAAATATAGAAATAGCGAATATGGGGTATCGCTGCAGTTGTCGATACTCATAAAATGGGTTTTTTTAACAAACGTAACATGATATACCGTCTAAAGATTTACCGTAGAAAGTGAAAAAAAATGATGGACGGCAGAGCATCTGCTGTGTGATGATTTTTTAAAAGAAAAAATAATTGTGAAGGACGGGAGATCATCTCCCGTCTGACACATAAATTTTTTTTTTTTTCCCTCAAACAGCAGATCATTTGCCTTCTTCACTTTTTTGTTTTTTTTTTTTAATTTTTTTTCCAAACGGCATATCATATGCCGTCCACTCGATAGGAAGGGAATCTTTGCATAGAACGACAAATCATTTTTCGTCCGACAAAAACTTTAAAAAAAAAAAAGTTAAACGTTAAATCATTTCTCGTCTGTGTCTCCTACAATTTTTTCCCATTTTTGCCCTCCGACCACTTTATGTTCTCTACATATACAGGCTAAGTTTCGTTCATTCATGCATATCTCCTCTCTATCTAACTTAGTTTCATTCATTCAAGTAAATCTCCTCTCTGTCTTGAATCTTCTATCCCAAACTTACTATTTTTCCCCACACCACCAATTCAATCCTGTGATTTCAAACCAATATGTCTATCCGAAGATTTATTTCTAGGATCAAATCTAAAACTGCATCCAGTTCCGATCACGGCAATAGAAGAAAAGAAGTTGAATCCTCTACTGAAGATATTGATTTAAGTGATCCAATATTTTGGGAATGTGTAGTGGACGACCGTCCTCATATTTGTTAGCATATTACGGAGATTTCTTTTGGTTGTTTTTGTAAATTTAGAAGAAGTTGGACAGGTCCAATCAAAGCCTATGAGCGATGCTGTCAAGTGCCACTAGTGAAGCAAATTATCGACAAAGCTGGTTGGCACCTTTTTTTCGAATTGATAAGGAGAAGTCTTCTCATCGGCTTGTCGAGGCGTTAGTTGAAAGATGGTGGACACTACTCACACATTTCATCTGCCATGCGGTGAAATTGGATTCACCCCGTTAGATTGGGCAATGCTAACTAGGATATCCATCGGCGTTGGTGGAAAACCACCCTGTGAAGATGATGCCTACCTCTTCGAAGTAGTTCAAGAGCGCTTCTTTCCTGAAATTACTGAAGATGATTGGAAATCTCAGGGAATACGCACTTCGTTCCTGAAGATATATTTTAATAGCAGTGTGATTGAAGAAGCAAAGGTGGATAATACAAAAGCCATTACAGTAGCATGCGCATTTTTTTTGTACTTTTTGGGTGAGTTTTTGTTCTCCAATGCTGCATCTGTTGTACGATCGGGTTGGCTTGCAACACTGGAAGATCTTCATAGCGTCGGCACATATGATTGGGCTAGTCCAACACTCGCACTATTGTATATGTCTCTAGATTCATGTTCAAGAAATAAAGTGAAGAGTTTTAACGGCCCATAGCAAGTATTGGAGGTATCCTTCATAGTTATTGTTACAGCTACAGTTTTTCGTACATGAGAACTTAAATGTGTATTTAACTAATTCAACTTTGTTACCCCAGTACTGAGCTTATGAATACACACATGTATGTGTTCCATTAAGTGTTGCGACTGAAAATTTGATGGAGACATTAATAGCCGCTGACAAACGGCCAAGAATAGCTCATTGGAATCAAAGTGAATTGGAGATGCGACGGACGGATCAAGATACAATATCTCTGTTACCTGACACCAATTGGAGATGCGGACATCGGCATCTATTATATGGCAACCTTATTTGGGTTCAAAGTTTGAGGGTGAACATGATATTGTACTGGCAAACAACATGTCGCGTCACAGAGTTATATTCCAGTTTTGTGAGCAGGTTCAACTCAATATTTGTATATTTTGTTATATTAATACATTTTAAGTAATACAGCAAAATCTTTTTCTAAAATATTATCTTGTTATACAGGGTGTATGGTATCTTGGTGATCGTTGTCATCGCTAATTGACTGGGTTATTGCGATCCCGACAAAACCACCGACACTTATGTCTCGAATAAAGGCACAAGATGTATGTGAACCTATTGATGCTACTCAACTTGTTCTCCCTGTACCGCAGTGAATATATGATCAGTATTGGGCCAAAGTTTCGATAGGGGCTATCATGAAAGGGTCTCGCATGCGACTCACACTGATTTTGTAGGACCAGCTAGCATTACTGATCCCACTATTCAAATTCCATTTCCATCTCCCCCATACTGGGCACCGGCTAAATATACAACACAACCATCCCTTGAACATCCTACAGGATATGGCAAGTGTGTAATAGAATTGCCACTCTTTTCTGGCGGTACAGTTTGGAGAAGTTTTCATCAAAAATCTTTCCAGTTCGAACCGCTGGGTGCATTATCTTATGTACGTATAATTACTACATTAAAACTGACTTTAATTAAGATTTATTACCATTTAATATTTCTTTGAACATGAGGAATTATACAGACATTGTGCGGAGCTAACAAATACGGAGGCACAGCTACGATGAATTATTCTTTCAAAAAATGTGTTGAGAGACTCATTTCCAACTCCACTTTTCGCTCGTAGGAGATCTTTTTCTGGTAACCGACCATCATTCTTCAACCCGATTACAAAGGGGTCTTGATTTTAGCAGCGCAGGAACTACGGGACGAACACCAGAATTTGTACCATGTACACAAAACGAAACAGATGATGATTAGTTAATGTAACGTTAATGTTTAATATCAAGATCAGCTAAGGGCACTATTTTCAATCTGCAGATAGTACACAATGTACAAAGAGACTGGTGTTACTTTTGTCAAGTTTAGTGCCACTTTTGTTTCAATCAGCTGTCTGTATCAACTTTACCTCATTTCAATGGTTTTTGTCATTTTCTTTCAATCAGTCAAACAACATGACAAGTTGCTATTGTGAATGTGATTTCACAAAGTGTATTAATACTGTTGGATCCTGTAGGCAAGGTAAATAACACTAGAGGGGGGGTGAATTGTGTTGTATAAAAAAATTAAGAACTTGAACTTTTCGTACCGTTAAGTCGACGGAAAAAGATATACAGTAGACTGATACGTCAGATAAGAAGAGTATTTTACTGAAGAGTTACAAGTCTGATCGGTCGACTTATAGCGGAAAACCAGTTGACTTACAAAATAAGTTTTTCAATTAAAACTCAGATAAATTGAAATTGCAAGTTGAGAGAATACAAACACAGAGAGTCATTCACAGCCAAACACAACGATGTATCCTGGTTCGGTCCTCCCGACCTACATCCAGTCCCCAAGCAACCCACTTGAGATTTTCCACTAATCTTGAAAAAGTACAAGAATATTCTACGGCCTTTGACAACAACAATGTCAAATCTGTAGACCTCTCTCACCACTAGAGAGAGCAAACCCACTCTATACCCTAGAGTGAAACCGAATTTAAAACCAAGAGCCCTACTCTCCAACCGAGAGGACCACTCTCACAACCCGAGAGTGAAAACAACAACAAAATTGAGTTTACAACAACCTATAGCCTTGTATATGATAGTACTTTTGTATAGTGGCTATTAGGTCAACTTCTGAATTCAGTATAAAACGAAGTCAATGTTATATTAAACTGAAATTCAGAGAACCAAGTCTTAGAGAGTTTGTATGCTTTTGAAACACTTGAAAACAAAAAGGACTTGAGAGTTTAAAGAATGCTTGGAGTTAAGTTACCTTTGCCAAAAGAATTCTATACTCTTTTTATAGAGTTAGAAACGTTTGGACGTTGAGAGATTGAATCCCAACTGCCATACAATGGCAGTAAAAAAGATTTGAATTTGAAAAACAAGTTTTAAATTCAGAAAACTGTCGAAATGGCTTGAACAGTCGACTGGGTTACCATAATGAGTCGACTTGCCAGTGCATGTATGAGTTCAGGCAGTTTCGTACTATGACAGTCGAATGGTTCCAAGGAGTGGTCGACTGGTACTCATACAGCTGAACTTATTCAAGCTTGTTTTCATTTTGATTTTGTAAAACACTCAGATTATTTAAAGTATGTGTGAGTGTGTGTGTGACAAGGCTTTTACAAGTTTCTCGGACTCAAAGAATTAAAATTACAATATTACAAGACACTTTGTTTAATACAATTGAAGCACTTTGAATCTTATCTTGAACGTGAGTCTTTGTCTTGAGCATGAACCTTTGTCTAGATGTCTTGAAGCTTGATCAATTATTCTTGAAAGCTTCATCAGATTGTGTTTTCTTTGTGTATTTCACCATGGTATTGACTTTGATACACTCTGCAAGAGATATGTGATAGACAAACGTTGTATTGTGTTGCAGTCATCAAAACCAAGAATCAACATTCTCTCCCTTTTTCATGATGACAACACAATAACTTATAATAACAATGATATACAAATGTGTGAAATAAGCTCCCCTAAATAATGTACAATATGCACAAAATTGTAAAACATGCACAACATAAAACATATAAACACAAACATATGAACCACAAAACCATATTTTTCTCTCCCTTTGTCATCAACAAAAAGAACATAAGGAGGAATGTAACCCCTGTTTCCTATTGTACGGATTCTTCTTGTATTTTTATGGTGTCCTCTTTTCTGTTTTAATGTATTTTGGGTCTTGGTCTTGTTGTGGGCCTTCTATTTCAATTTATTATTCTAGTATTAATATTGTTATCTTTTATTAGCCCAATCCATTTGCAAGCCCATACTAGTGTCTACCCAAACCCATCTCCTTAATAGATCCTAAAACCAAATCCTAGTCTACCCAAACCCACAAACCCATATACCCCCTAACAACTAACCCAGATCTCCTCCCCACAATCCCCCGTATCTTCATGATCTCCCCCACTATCTCGTAACTACCCCCTTAATTAATATTTAATTTATTATTATTATAACCTCCCTATATTCTCTCTCTTCCTGTCTCTCTCTCCCTCTGTTTTCCAAAACAAAAACAAAGCACCTCACCCCCTCTCCCTCATCGACTCCAGCCTTGCCATTACCCAGACCTCCCACTCGACCCCGCAGCACCGCATCCACCATCGTCTCCCTCGCCCTGCTCCTCCAACCGACCTCCCGTACTCATCGCCTCGTTAACATCCCTGAGCTCCCTCAACATCATCTTCAAGCCCGAGTGCCAACCACCATCAACCCATCACCACTATTGATTCCGAGCACCTCGTCGACCATTGCCCTGTCGTCGAGCCACCACTGCTCATCTCCATCCTTGTCGAGCCACCTCGATGCCACTGATCCTCTGCCTGCGATCTTCCTCGCTCGTCTTCAACCTCCACAGTCGTCATCCTCCCCTCTCCTCGTTGCCACCGCGGTCCCTTGCCATTGCCAGCCGAACCCAACCTCCGAGAACCCATCTTCATCTCCGCCAGTCTTCACCTCGATCATCTCCTCCATCCCTAACCTCATCGTCGAGCTCGCCCTCGACTGCACTCCTTCCTCGCCCCTGCTCTTCCTGTCGCCATTGCCATTGCCTCACGCACCACCAAGCCCTGCCACCTCGAGCCTCTTGCTTGCCATTGTCGAAGTACCCCATATGCATCTGAAGTCGACCACCGTTCACCCCTGCGTCGCTCCCCTATTTTCGAGTGGGAAACAGAACCCACCGATCGTTGTCGCTCTCGCTGTTGTGTCGCTTCCCGACCACATCACTGCCGTCCCGCCTTGCCGTTGTTGTCGTCGCCCCGCCATAGTGCCGAGCCATCGTCATCCCAGTGTCGCCGGAGCTTTCTTCCACTTTCTCCTTCTCTCTCTCTATCGAAGGTGGAAGATGAGCCCCGATTGGCCCATTTCGGTGTTTATTGTTTTGGCACACGAGATCCCAGTCTGCTGTTTGCTATTTTGCCCCAGATCCAGTGTACGTGAGTTACTCTTGCTGTTGGTTGCTGTTTTGTCTTTTGCCGTGATTCGCACGTATTTTGGAGCGTCTCCCGGGATTCTGATCCCGTTATTCCTTTTTGCATACTCGAATTTCTCACACAAAAGGCAAGTCCACTTGAACTCGGTTTATTTTCTAGTTCAAGATTTTTGACCTCTTATGCAAGTAGTTCCACTTCGATTATCTTAACTTTGCTTTGTATACTTTCTGTTAGGGATATCTAGGGTTTACACTAGCTCACCCGAAGTATTCTTGACTCGTGCCAATATCCATTGATTCAAACCCAAACATACATGCATGGACGACATGAATGAATTAACTAGAATTTGCATATGAGAAAATACCATGATATGAACACATGTTAATTGATTGAGATCACAAGAAGTGAATCGTGACATGATAATCTTTCCTTATATACAGTAGAATTTCACCTCAACTTGCTATACATTAATGATAATGCATTGCATGACAACAAGAACATGTTGATTATTCACTTTGACAAATATATGAGATGACCTTTGTTATGTCTTACTGCCTTTTCTGTTTTGTACTAAGGTTTCGACCCAGTTACAATAGAAATCAGTCAAAACAATATAAAAGAGAATTGTAGCCTAATGAATTTAGTTTTCAGACCAATTGACGGATCTTGATTCCGATCTGTGAGCTGTGAGATATCGCAGTTTTGGTCACTGCTGGTCGGTACTTTTCAGATTGTAAATTAATGAAACACCGACACAAATTTCAGTTGAAACACCATGACAAAAGTAGTATAATGCCTTGAAACTCTCCAGAAACATATTAGACATACTTAGTATTCATTCCTAATTTTTGTAGATTTTTATATTGATTTTACGCCTAGGTTTCACCCATTAAACTTTGACTATAAGTTGCTGCTAGAACAGCTAACCTGTAAAGATTAGGATAATTGACATAGTTATAGTCAGAATTAATAAAAACTTGCTGAACATAAAATGTAGTCCCGGATGTCTAGTTTACTTTCCCTTTTTGCGGAATCGAATTCCGAGTTGTAGTTTATGAGTTACTGCTGTGTTAGTGTTGCTATGTCTGCTCTTTTCAGATTTACAATTATTTGTAGTATGTCATGCATTGTATCATTTTGTTGCACCTTTATCATCGCTTTGACACTCTTATATATACAATTGCATTACCATGAATGAAATAATAAAATTTTAAACAAGCCGGGGTTAATAAGGGTTGACTTAGTAGTGGATAATCTCAGAAAATATACTCGGTAGGGCCCTTCTTGTTTACATGGAATATTGACATGGAAGGTGGAGAATTACTTGTGAACTCGTTATCTTGTTACACCGAGTACACGCTCTGTAGATCCCACCACGAAGTCTAAAACAAACACTATTTGCGTGCACCGAACCTGTGGTATGGGACGCAGTAGTACGTGCACTAGATAGGAAAACAAAATGCTAATGAACCTAAGTTGACACTTGTATACTTGAACATTGTTTATTGATATCGTTATTGCTTTTGGACTTTGATCTTGCTTCATACTCTTTGATGTACCATGTTTCCTTACTCTTTGCTTTTCGCTACTTGCTGTCCATACTTGCTCTAAGGACATTTTCTTTTCCACTCTAGTTGATCCAGCAACAGGTGCACAAGGAGATTTGCTATAAGGCATTGGTGAGCAGTTCTTCAAGGATTGGAGCAGGAGCCTCTCGAGCTATTTGGTAAGTTCTTATATTTCAGATTTGGTTATTGAATTTTATTCTCGTTTATGTGATTATGTTTTCTGCGTGGTTGTGATGATGTATTTTATATTGTTGAGTTAAGACTGGTATAGCTTATGAATGATGTTAATATCATTTGCTGGGCCTTCGTCACGAACTCGTATTTCCGTATTTTGGGAAGCGGGGCGTGACAAGGAAGGATACATTATAAAGAACAAAATCAACATTTGCATAACCATAACACATTGATACATAAGAAAGCAAGTTCATTGTGGCAGATTACAAAATAAAAAGAATAACAAACAGAAAACATAGTGGAAAAGTAACAAACATAAAACATGTAAGGCTTCTATCAGTCGACTGGCATCTGATACAGTCGACTGTCTAGAACACAAAATTTAGTCAAAATATGAACAATGAAAATACTTTATAAGTCGACTGAAAAAGACGTTTAAGTCGACCTAAACAAAATAAATTTTCAAGAAATGTCATGAAAATAGCAAGGTCCTAGTTCGCTTCTAAAGTTGATAAAAGTGTCTTCCTTAAGTGGTTTGGTAAATATCTACTACTTGTTCATCAGTAGAAATAAAATCCAAAGTTATATCTCCCTTTAAAATATGATCACGTAGAAAATGATGTCGAATATCAATATGTTTTGTATGTGAGTGTTGAACCGGATTTTTAGATAGATTAATAGCACTGGTATTATCACACATTATAGCAGGTTTTGAAAATGAAATACCATAATCCAATAAAGTTTGTTTCATCCATGAAATTTGGGCACAAGCCAAACTTCAGCAATATATTCAGCTTCTGCAGTAGATAGGAATACCGAATTTTGCTTTTTACTGCACCAAGATACTCGTGAATGTCCCAAAAAGTGACAAGTTCCACTAGTACTTTTACGATCAGTTTTACTACCAGCAACATCAGCGTCACCATACGACAAAAGTTGAAATTTATCGGTGCGTGGATAAAATAAACCATATTCAGACGTGCCTTTAATGTATCTTAAAATACGTTTCACAGCTTTTAAGTGAGAATCTTTGGGATTCGACTGATATCTAGCACACAAACATACACTAAATATAATATCCGGTCTACTGGCAGTTATATATAAGAGTGAGCCAATCATACCTCGATAGAGTTTTTGAACGACACTCTTACCTAAATCATCTTTGTCAAGTGTAGTGGTAGTAGTCGTATGTGTGGTCTTACTACTAGTGTTATCCATGCCAAACCGTTTGAGTAATTCCTTAGCATATTTTTCTTGATTAATAAATATGATACTTTGTGACTGCTTTATTTGTAGTCCATGTGACTCATCTCAAACTCATTTTTCATGGTATTAGTAAACTCTTGACAGAGATTACTTTTAGTAGATCCAAAAATTATGTCATCTACATATATTTGTATGATTAGAATATTTGTCTCTATTTTCCTAATAAACAAAGTAGTATCTACTTTACCTATCTCAAAATCAGTTTCTAAGAGAAAAGTTTTTAACCGGTCATACCAAGCCCGATGTGCTTATTTAAGACCATATAAAGCCTTTTTCAATTTAAAAATGTGGTTTGGGAATTGTTCATGTTCGAAACCGGGTGGTTGCTTAACATAAACATCTTCCTTAATAACCATTCAAGAAAGCACTTTTTACATCCATTTGTAAAAGTGTAAAATTCATAAAACATGGAAAGATAATAAGATCCTAATTGATTCTAGTCTAGCAACAGGAGCATATGTTTCATCAAAATCGATTCCTTCTTCTTGATTATATCCTTCAGCAACTAATTTAGCCTTATTCCTAACAACTTGTCCTGATTCATCTAACTTATTCTTAAATACTCATTTGGTACCAATTATAATATAATCAGGAGGTCGTGGAACTAGATCCCATACATCATTTCTTATAAATTGGTTAAGTTCATCTTGCATGGCATTCATCCAAAATTCATTCTCATAAGCTTCTTGTATATTCTTTGGTTCAAAATCCGACAAGAAAATCGTATGAGAAATCATGTTAACATGAGATCTTGTTTGAATACCACGTGAAATGTCACCAATTATTAAGTCATGAGGATGATCTCTAACTTCAACAAACACTTTTGGTAAAGTTTGAGTCATCACAACAGGATCAGTCGACTTAACAAGTCCATCAGTCGATTGATTCACATCAGTCAACTTGAGATCCTTATCAGTCGACTTATCTAGGGTAGTTTGCTCTAGTGATTTAATAACGTTATTTAAAGGTGATGAATCAATTCATCATCTTTCATAATAGTAGATGAAGGCAAGGATTCATCAAATGAAACATGCATAGATTCTTCAATAGTCAAAGTTGACGTATTAAAAATTCTATATATCTTACTCCTATTTGAGTATCCAATGAAGATACCTTCATTAGATCTAGCATCAAATTTATCTAAATTATCTTTAGTGTTTAATATGAAACACTTACATCCAAATACTTTAAAATATGATACATTAGGAATTCTTTCATAAAATAATTCATAACAAGTTTTATTAAGCTTAGGCCTAATCAATATTCTATTTAAAACATAACATGCTGTTGAAACAGCTTCAGCCCAGAAGTACTTAGGCAAATTGCTTTCAACAAGCATAGTACGTGCACACTCTTGCAATGTCCTATTCTTTCTTTCGACCACTCTATTTTGTGGTGAAGCTCTAGGAAATGCAAATGAATGTTATACCATTCTTGTTGCAATATTCTGAAAACATTTCATTCTTAAATTCTCCATCATGATCACTTCTAATAGTGACTATGGTTAGAGATTTTTGATTTTGAATTCGTTTGCAGAAATTTGCAAATTCTTCAAAGGCATCATATTTATGTTTTAAAAAGAAAACCCATGTAAATCTTGAAAAATTATCTACTAAAACAAATACATATCTACTTTTATTTAAAGAAGCACTCCAGTAGGACCAAATAAATTCATATAGATTAATTCGAGAGGCCTACTAGTAGAAATTATTTCTTTTGTCTTAAAAGTAGATTTGACTTGTTTTCCTAGTTGACATGCATCACATAACTTATCTTTCTTAAAAAATAGTCTTGGCAGCCATTTAATTAGGTTGTATGTAGACAATTTAGCAATATTTTTCATATTTATATGGCCAAATCTCTTATGCCAAAGCCAAGAATCATTGTTAGAAGCAACTAAGCAAAAAATTATTAGAAAATTCATTTGTTTTTAAGCATAACTCATAAATGTTGTTTTTCCTAAAACCTTGAAAAATAACATTTTGCATAAATGGATCATATATTAAACATGCATCTTTTTTTAAAACAATTTTATATCTCTTATCACAAAGTTGGCTAATACTTAACAGATTATGCTTTAGTCCACTAACCATAAATACTTCTTCTATAGTAGGGGTAGTGTTCTTACCGACCATGCCTATTCCAATAACCTTCCCTTTGTTGTTGTCACCGAATGTGACTGTTCCTCCATCTATCTCTTGTATGGAAGTAAGAAGATTAGCATGACCAGTCATATGCTCGGAGCATCCGCTGTCAATTAGCCTGATAAACTGCTCGGCTAAGAATCATCACTAAGGTCCTAGCCATCCGCTTGGAAAATGTTATGGACAGTATTATAAGTAGGACCCAAACAGGATTCATCAAGGGCAGATGTATCCTAGACTGTGTGGCCACTGCAGAACAAGTTATCCAACACTGCCACAAGAGCAACTCCAAGAACTTCCTCCTGAAGCTGGACTTTGAGAAGGCTTACGATTCTGTCGACTGGGAGTGCTTGCTAGAGGCACTCAGAGGGAGAGGTTTCGGAGACAAATGGATAAGATGGATCAAACAATTTTTGCAATCTAGTAAAACGGCAATCTCAGTAAATGGGAGGCCCGGTGCATCGTTTCCTTGCAAGAAGGGACTCCGGCAGGGGGATCCACTATCCCCACTCCTATTTACTATTGTAGCGGATGTGCTTAGAGGTATGCTAGAGAACTGTCATAGCAAAGGTTGGATAAATCATATGGCCAGCGACACCTCTAATCAGGGGTGTACGATTCTCCAATATGCTGATGACACCCTTCTCTTTGGTAATGGGGCTAGAGCTGAAACAGTCTGCTTTAAAGGGGCCCTCTACTGTTTTGAAGCCTGGTCAGGCCTTAGGATAAATTTCCACAAGAGTGCGCTGGTTCCCATTACACTGTCAGAGGCAGAAGCACGAGAGCATGCCACCATTCTAAACTGCTCGACGGAGGAGTTCCCAATCAAGTATTTAGGGCTCCCACTCAGACCAGGGAGACTTACTAAGGCTGACTGGTTACCTATTATTAACAAGGTGGAGGACAGACTGACTGGTTGGAAAGGTAAGGCGCTTTCTCTTGGGAGCAGAGTGGTGCTCATCAACTCGGTGCCGTCTAATCTGCCCATCTATTACATGTCGTTTTTTGAACTCCCAAAATGGGTGATCCAAAGGATTGACCGAATCCGAAAAAGATTCCTTTGGAAATGGGCAGATCCGAATAAGGGAGGTTACCACCTTATAAAATGGAGTATATCCTGCATGAAGAGGAAACATGGAGGGCTAGGTATCATTGACCTGAGAGATATGAACCTGGCCCTCCTGGAGAAATGGTGGTGGAAAGTTTTTCACCAATGTAGGGAAGGCTGGCAGGATTTTATTCAACCATACCTCCGAGGAAAAGGGACGAGAAGGTTAGGCTTTCGAGTTGGATCTAAAGTATCTCGCCTCTGGAAAGGAATCGCCAAAGCTAGTGGACCGTTCCACTCAACAGTAACGTCTACTATCGATAATGGAAGATCCACCAGATTTTGGTGGGACAAATGGTGTGGTCCCCATACTCTTAAGGAATGTTTCCCGGAGCTGTATGAAAAAACGACTAGCCCAAATATATCGGTGGCAGGAACATGGAAAAGGGGAATTTGGAGACCGCCATTCCGAGGAAATCTTTGCCCAGAATTACAGCAGCAACTGCGTGAACTGCAAATACGGATTTCACAGTCTAGGGTGGTGTGCGCCCAAGGCCCAGATCAGATGCGTTGGGGACTTGAGAGTAAGGGAATGTTCTCGGTAAGATCCTTGTACCACCGAATTCACTATCGAGGATGCAGACCTAGCTGGGCAACGGTGTTATGGAAGGCAAAAATGCCCCTAAAAGTACGTATCTTCCTCTGGCTAGTGCTCAATAATGCCATCCTCACCAGAGAGAACCTGGCCAACAGGCAACCCCACATTGCGACAAACTGTGGGTTCTGCAACATGCATACGGAAAATTTGAACCATCTGTTTATTCACTGCACAAGAAGTAAGGCCATCATGATAGAAGTTCTACGAGCCCTAGGAACAAGTGACTACCCAAGCTAGTATGAGGAACTATGGGTTGGTCCCAGATTTGCCTCCATTCGACTTAGCATGAAGGATGCGTGGTATATTGCCATTGTGGCAACCACATGGGTGTTATGGCTAGATAGGAATAATTTTTATTTCCGTGCTTTTTGTAATTCTATTTCTGGTAACCTCACTCTTATCATGCACCTGATTTCCTTTTGGGCCACAGCTGCTGCTACGGGAGCGAGAGGGAGGATTGCAAAGGTCTTCCAGGTGGAAGAATTTGATGACGAGGAGATAGAGTTCGGACCGACTCTGGACTGAGGAGTTGGCACCCTCCAGGCTCTTCAGTCTTTCATCAGCTGCAATCTCTGCTTTTCTTCTTTTCTTGTATGTTGTATTTTGTATTAACCTATTGTACTGTTGGTTTTCTGAGGTTTGGATGATGTAACCCACCCCCCAGGGCTCTGTTGGGGGTTTATGTTTTATTTCCTGCACTGCGCTTTACTTTTCCCGGTACTCCGGGGTTGTTTATTAATTTCTTATTAATGAAACAGGGTGGTGTTATTCCACCTTTTACCTCAAAAAAAAAAGTATCCAACGTTCTCTTTTAGGTACCTATAAAATAAGCATTGTGAATATGGTACCCTTTTCATTGGGTTTGAAAGGGATTAGTTTTTGGGAAACCAAACCCAAAGTAAGTTTGATTTACCACCAAAAGCAGGAATATAATTTACGAATTACATACATTAAGAACATAAGAATTTATATAAGTAATTCTATCGTTTAGACTCAGGTTGACTGGAACCCAAATATTTTTAGTCTGTCCAATCGACTTTATTGTACCTTTCAATCGACTGTTATGAGAAGTCAGTTGACTGGGAGGTGAAATAGATCGACTTATCTGAGGTTTCGTCCCTTTGAATAAGACTCCAAACCTCTAGACAGACGACTAACATTAGGGTTCAGTGGACTGGTCTGAACAACAAAATTACTATCTTCATGGAAAACAATAGTTTTTTGTTTCTCAAAAAACTCATATAATTTGTTCTTCATACTGGAAATAGAATCAGTTTTATTACTACTAGTATTCTTAGAAGAATGATGTTTTTCAAGAGTCTTTTGAAAACCAAGTCCAAATCTTTTATCAGATTGAACTTGATTTTGGAGAACTTCATTTAAATTCTCATTTCCTTTGTTAAATTTAGATACATTCTTAGATATATCTTCATAATTTTTCTTAAGAGATACAAGATCTATATCCAAATTTGAAAGTCGAGAATTTAAAGATTTGACTTCAACATTTAAGTCAAAATTTTCTTGAGAAAGTGTTTATTTAACTTTCTCTAAATTTTTAACTCTAACTTTATTCTTCTTAAGTTCTTGAAAAATTTCATTGAAAGCATCTAATAAGTCATTTGAATCAAAGTTTTCACTTACATCATTTTGTGTAGCCATGAAACATACGTTCGCTACTTCGTTTGACTCCTCATTCTCTTCTTCTGATGAAGAGTCGCTAGCATTCCAAGTTGCTTGATATACCTTCTTGTTCTTCATATACTTGTTCTTTGTGTACTTGTCCTTCTTGAAGTTGGGAGCTTTCCCTTTTGATTTCGCATTTTCTATTGGGCAATCCTTCTTCATATGACCTGTCTTGTTACACTTGAAACAAGTGGGAAGTTCTTTAGTATCTTTAAACTTTGAATTAAATTTGCCTTTTCGTAAAAATTTCTTGAACTTTCTAGTGAACCATGGCTATTTCTTCTTCATCTTCTTCTTCATCTTCGGAATCTGACATGGCCATGAAAGCGAGTGTCTTCTTCTTTGCTTGTTGAGGTTCTAGATCCTTCTTGCGTTCTTCTAGTTGTACTTCATATGCCATAAGATTTCCCACAAAATTCTCAAGAGAGAGTTGTGATAAATCGTTAGCTTCTTCTTTGGCGGTGGTCTTCTCCTCCCATTCAGGGGTTAGGGCACGAAGAACTTCTCTCACCATTTCGGCTTGTGAGTACATCTTTCCAAGAGCCACAAGAGAGTTTGTAATGTCCATGAACCATGTTACCATGTCCGACACATTCTCGTTCTCCTTCATACAGAACATCTCAAACCTGTGAAGAAGAACAGATATCTTAGATTCTTTAACCTTATTAGTACCTTCATGAGTTACCTCGAGTGTGTGCCAAATTTGATGAGCCGTTGTTGCATTTGACACACGATTGAACTCCTTTTTGGTAAGTGCACAGAATAAAGAATTCATAGCCTTTGCATTGTTCATTTTGTTTCTCTTCATGTCATCATTCCATTGTGCATAGGGAATTGTAGGAGGGATGAATTCTGTCTCGGTCATGTTCCAAATCTCATAGTTGATGGACTGAAGGTAGATCTTCATTCTACACTTTCAATAGTTATAGTTTGTTCCTTCGAATAGGGGCGGCCTTTGTGTGGATTGGCCTTCATGGTATTGGCTTGCATTTGAAGTAGATGACATTGCACTCAACCAGGCTCTGATACCAAGTGTTGGATCCTGTAGGTAAGGCAAATAATACTAGAGGGGGGGTGAATAGTGTTGTATAAAAAAAATTAAGAACTAGAACTTTTTGTACTGTTAAGGTGACTGTTGCATCAAATAAGAAGAGTATTTTACCGAAGAGTTACAAGTCTGATCAGCCAACTTATAGCGGAAAACCAGTCGACTTACCAGACAAGTTTTTGAAATAAAACTCAGAGAAAGTGAAATTGCAAGTTGAGAGAATACAACCACAGAGAGTCAATCACAGCCAAACACAACGATGTATCCTAGTTTGGTCCTCCCAACCTACATCTAGTCCCCAAGAAACCCACTTGAGATTTTCCACTATTCTTGAAAAAATACAAGAATACTGTACAGCCTTTGACAACAATAATGTCAAATCCGTAGACCTCTCTCACCACTAGAGAGAGCAAACCCACTCTACACCCTAGAGTGAAACCGACTCTAAAACCAAGAGCCCTACTCTCCAACCGAGAGGAACACTCTCACAACCCGAGAGTGAAAATAACAACAAATTTGAGTTTACAACAACCTATAGCCTTGTATGTGATATGCTTTTGTATAGTGGCTATTAGGTCAACTTCTGAATTCAGTCTAAAATGAAATGAATGTTATATTAGACTAAATTCAGAGAACCAAGTCTTAGAGAGTTTGTATGCTTTTGAGACACTTGAAAACAAAATGACTTGAGAGTTTAAAGAATGCTTGGAGTTGAGTTACCTTTGCCAAAAGAGTTCTATACTCTTTTTATTGAGTTACAAATGTTTGGACGTTGAGAGATTGAATCCCAACCCCCATACAACGACAGTGAAAAAGATTTGAATTTGAAAAACAAGTTTTAAATTCAGAAAACTGTCGAAATGGCTTGAACAGCCGGCTGGGTTGCCATAATGAGTTGACTGGCCAGAGCTTGTATGAGTTCAGGCAGTTTCGTACTATGACAATCGACTGGTTCCAAGGAGTGGTCGACTGGTACTTATATAGCTGTACTTATTTAAGCTTGTTTTGACATTTTGATTTTGTAAAACACTCAGATTATTTAAAGTATGTGTGAGTGTGTGTGTGACAAGGCTTTTACAAGTGTCTAGGACTCAAAGAATTAAAATTACAATATTACAAGACACTTTGTTTAATACAATTGAAGCACTTTGAATCGTGTCTTGAACTTGAGTCTTTGTCTTAAGCTTGAGCTTTTGTCTAGATGTCTTGAAGCTTGATCAATTACTCTTGAAAGCTTCATCAGATTGTGTTTTCTTTGCGTATTTCACCATGGTATTGACTTTGGTACACTCTACAAGAGATATGTGATAAACAAACTTTGTGTTGTGTTGTAGTCATCAAAACCAAGAATCAACATTTTTCCAAGTTTTCTCTCGGACAAAGAAAACAATAGAAATCCACTTCTCTTGTAATACCCCAAATTTTTAAATAATGTTTTTAAGATTAATAAATAGATTAAAATAATTTTTGGTGATTTAATAAATATTTTTCTGAAGATTTATCTTTTTACATGTGCAAATATTTTCTTGGGAAGTGCAAAATCAAAAATTGTTTTTGGGAAACTCGTGAATTTTCTGGATTTTTCTGATAATTATTGGACCTATTTGCAAATATTACAAAAAAATGGACTTTTATGCAAAATTACCACTTGGAGTAAAAACTCCATATTTTAGGATTTTTGGGTTGGGTATAATGCCTAGTCAACACAGGATCAAAAATTTTACCTTTTTTTTTATGAATTTGATTTATTTTACAAGTTTCGATAAAAGATGATCTTTTTGCAAAATTGTCATTTTGAGGGGTAAAAGTGCAAGTTTGTTTTCTGGGCCTTTTAAACAGTGCCGGCTGAATTTATGATGCTTATTTTTTATTTTTAAATCTCAAATAAATTGATTTTATCAAGTTTTCAAGTATATGGATCTATATATGTAAAGATGTGTTTCAAAAGGAGTATTTTTGCAAATGTGTTCAAAACCCTAAAACCTTGGATCCCGGTCTATTTAAGGGTGGATTGCAGCCGTCTTTTGCTGCAAAACATAAGGGATTTCATTATTTTATTTTCTTGGAGTTTTAAAGCAAATGATCTTGGATTTCCTGCGAAGGAGGGATTTTCGTATTGCTTTATTATCTTCGTTTGATCTCTTCAACAAGGTGAGTGACATGTTTTGTTTTTTTTTGCTTTATGTATGTTGTATGTGATGACCTATCTATTAGAAAGCATGCTAGGAGTTTGTATGATGATATATGAAGTTTTGATAAGTAGATGAATTAAAAATGAATCCTTTCATGAAACTATATTATCGATGATTGGAACCCTAATTTGTTGACTTGAGATTGTTAAAGAACTGAATAGAAATCATGAGTAGGATTCTTTCCTTCATATACTTGCTGTTTTGACTTATCATGATGTGTTTTATGATGATATCGCATAAAAGTGGATAAAAAGATTACCTTTACTTGTGTATAAATGCATAAACTCTATTTGGGGGCTTTTCGTTGAGTAGAAACTTGATTAGTGATTATTATAATTACTCATATGCATGGACAAATTATTGTGAATTATTGTGGATGAGTTTAATGGCTATTGAATCTAAGAATCAAGTCTTGGAATTTGATAATGTAACACCCCGAATTCCAAAATACAACTGAATTTGAGATTCCACAGGATCTTTACACTTCTTTCGTACAATTTTACAAGGAATTTAAAACTTTTCACTTTACATCAGAGTTTACAAGAAATCTTTACACTTTATATTTTACAGCGGAAGCAAAATTATAACATTTACATAAATGAAAGTACAACAATATTTGAATAATCTCTAAGCATCAACTCTTCTTTAATCTTTATCATGTTATTTATCCTGCATACAAAACTATGGGTACGTCAGTTTATTCAACCGACGAATATTATACACGGCCATCCTCTCTATGCCGGAAACAGTATAATTGATTTTCCATATTTAACAAACACAAACTTGTTCACATATCAAACTAAGGGGAATACTCTATTGATGTCGTGTTGTGATTGTGCACTTAGTCCTTAATGCAGTTATTTATATTATATGACACTAATGTGCACTTGTTCGGATTCTATGCATCCCATACTACATAGGTCCGATGGCAAACCTCTTAATCGTTCTTCATCTTGCAGGGTTCAATCCCTCGTCATGACTTACTCTACTACTGTAACTACGGTAAGTATCCATGATGTTCTATGAGTATGAGCTCATGTACAGAAAAACTGGAGGGGAATCCCACGTCATGTCACGACGCATCGTGAAAACTATCTATGGACAATTCAGCCCCCTTTATTGCACACGATCCTCTCGCAGTCACCAAACACCCCGCAAGCATCGCCAAGATCCCGATAATTTCGGAGTAGTGCCCACGTCATATCATGACGCATCGTGAAGACAAACTGTGAATCACACCCACATCGTAGACTCGAAGCTCTCATACTTGTGTTTTTCTCTCACCTTCATCACCTCTTCACTATGTACTAATCCTTAATTTAATGAAATCATGAACAAAATTAATCTTTCAAAGTTAGCCCTCTCACTAATACTGGTCTTATTTCTTTTACTTCACAATGACCCAAACTTGGTCTTTTCAATTTCAATAATCATATCTCATCATTTTTCACTTGCCGGTGTGAGTTTTGGCTACACCCTAATTTTCAATTTCGATTCACAAATTCACAATCTGAGTTGTCATACTCAAGAACATTTCTCTTTTTCAGTCACATGATTTCCAATCTTTTCATGAGTCAATAATCATACATGGAGTTCAATTATACATTATGCATTTCATAACCAATATTTATTTCCACATTAAAATCATCTTACGAAAACATCTAGTTCAAGTGAATATTCACAAATCACCATTGTCACACCATTCTTTAATAAGAATAACTCATATAAAACTTCACGTATATATTTTCTTTCTTTCAATTTTCCTTTTCTAACACTTATCTCAATTTCTTCGTAAAAACACATTTTTATGAAATTATACGAGTGTGAAACTATAGTTCCAAATACACTTTTACTTCCAAAATACACTTTATTTTATTCTAATAACTCCCAATTAATTTTCATAAGTCACACATGATTTTAGAATAATAATAGTATTTTTTTCGGAATTTTTACACATCAAGAAAACCGAAAAATTATTTCTTAAAAAATTTAACATTCTGGCCGCACCAGGAATCGAACCCGCGACCTAGGAGAAGACAGCTGCACGCGCTAGCCATCTGGCCACTTGCGCTCAACGATATAAAGAGAAGACAGAGAGTTATATACTCTCGGTCCGAAAACTGGTTTAATTTTAAAACGCACATAAAAGAACGGTGGCCATAAGTGTCGAACCAGTGACCTCATAACGCATACACGCCCGCGCTACTGTAGCGCCGAAGGGCTCACCGACCACTTGAGCTATAGGCTCAAGTTGTCATAACTACAACTCGAATTTTATTTAATTAAACTCTCTGTTCATTAGAACATTTCGATGTTCAAAAGCTCTTATTTTAGTTTTGCTTGCACTAAAAATCCTGTAAATCTCCAGAATGTCTATTTTAACATAATTTAATACTCCAGTATTTTTAAAATAATTTTTCCAGTAATTAAACACACATTTCTCATTCAATTAATTTAAATTGCATACTACTATTTTCATAAATCATTTTGACATTTCTCACCCAACTTAGTATTAAAATTTCCTACATCAATTTCCTGTTTTTCCCTCTTTCATAAACCCAAAAGCATATTATAATTTATTCATTCTAAGCAATATCATGAAAGTCCATCTAAGCACATAAAGCAACAATTTCATCTACTACACTACAAGAAATTTGCCATATACCAACGGACATCTATAGTGACGGATCACTAAAACCATGGGTATAGCCATCATATACCTACAGACGTGTAGTAAACTGTGGGTATAGACGAGATAGAAAACTTTTAATTCCCACCAAAATCCCAATTTCTAATTTCATTCTCCCCCCACGTTGTCTCTCTCAAAATCCCAAATCGGAAACCCCTCATCTCTCTCAAAATCCCAAATCAGAAACCCCTCACCCCAACCCTAAAAAGCCTATACCCTAATCCCATGTATAACCTGTATATTTCCTTCCCGTATTCTAAACCCTACCCCCAGTCACCTCTCGTCTCTCCCTCCCGACTCTTACGCCTTCGTGCCGCTGCTCCACACCGCGACGCCGCGACTCTCCCCTGCTCCTTGTCGGGCTTGTCCTCGCCAGCGTCCCTCCTCCCGATGACTGCGGCGCCACAGCGACAACAGCCATGTTCGCAGTCCCTATGCGCCCTCTGTGACTCTGTCCCGTCCGCCACCTTGCCGCCTGTGTCGTTCCTCCGCCATCGGGTTTAGTTTACATTTCTTTTTTCTTGTTTTTCTTAAATTATCTGGGTTAATGATTTTGAAAATTTGGTTGAGATGGTGGATTCGAATATTAACAATAGGATTTTTCTCTGTTTTACAAATATGCTGGGATATCAAAGTCATTTCGAGTCTAATAAGCTAGGATAACTTTGCAGGTGGAATTCTAATACAGACATGTGCCAGCAAAAAGCACATTCCATGTATAGATGATCAGAATATGAAAAGAACTAAAAGGTTTGGGTAGGACTATTCACATGTCCTGATATTTGTATTTTTGTTATACTCTGAGAACATTAAGGTTCGCAGTAATGGAAATGAGAAAAGGTAATTATAGTTTCTTCCCTTCCGCAGTTCATACAATTCCAACTGTTTCTTGCTTATGTTCCCCCTATTTTGAAACCCACTTGTTTTTATACCCACGTACTCTAAATTTTGTGAATATGATTTTATACTGGTAACTTATGCTCATGGTATATCACAAATTTTGGGATGTGAATGATCAATTTTATGATATATTATCAACTTATGGATATATATCATCAACGTTAGGATATATACTTTGTTATAGGAATACCAAATCTGGTATATTCTGGTATACTGGGCATTAAAGAAAGTGAAAGAAGAACATACGGGTGTATCAATAAGATTTAAGATGCGCGGCTATAAAACAAGTCGGTTTCAGGATGGGGTATGGAAGCTATCTCCCCTTTTCTTTTTCTGCTTACAATGCATCTCAAAATTTGACATGTTATTTTTTGTGTTTGCTTGATTTTTAGTATATATACTGTTAAGAGTGCAAATTAGAAGGATAAAATTTCTTTGTTTTTGAATATCAAATTTATGATCTATAGTAAACCATGAATCCATTGCCTTTACACATCCACAGTAGAACATATCCCCAGGAGGCCATTTGTATTATCTTTTTGAACTTTGAGGAGATTATTTAGGAGTGCTCATTTCAAACTTCCCCCATTGTAGCAACAGGTCAAATTCAGGTTTGAAATTCGACAAGATGCCAACTTTAAATTTCCCATCATCTTAACTAATTCGGAAAACCTGTCCCTTAACATATACCTTCAAGTAGAACCTTACATTTCAATAAATAATAGTTATACTTTTAGTAACAGAAAGTACGAAAGTATATAACACGGTGTTTAACATCAAAAGAACATCAAAAGAACATGAACAAGAACAGGGTAATTCAGTTTAAGAATATTTCTTTTAGGATAATTTCACTTAACCACCGAAGGCGTTTTAACACAGAATCCACCTATTGTTTTTCCATTATCATTAAAGACCCACCCTCTATTCGAATCCACCTATTGTTAATATTTAGATAGAAATGTTGTTTTATTTGTTATTCATTTTGAATGTTTAAAGTAGTTTCTCATAAATGCAAGCAAACAATAGTTTAGGGGGGTTACACATATTAAAGCAAAAGACATACTGAGAAATGGCATTCTTAGTCATTGGAGATATTTTGCATATGTATAGGATAGATCAACTTTGTTTTGATCTTGATGTTGCCAATTTTACCTTTTAGCAACTGAGCCATGCTTTTATGCTTCATGACAGATTCCAGTAATTTTAGCGGTCTCACCAAAACTAATCTAACGCTTTGTTACTAAATTTTTTCCACTTTTTTTCCCCCTCTTGCAGCCGGTTCGTGATCACTTCAAAAACAACAGTGGAGCAAAAGACATACTGAGAGCTGTCAAGTTACTACTATATTAGGTCTCCTAAGATAAGTCTATTTAAATGCAAATATTGATTCGATGTATTATGGCTAATAACAAATCTTTTTTGTTAGTCAGTTCTGAATGACGATTTTAGGGAGAATTAGTTTTCTTAAGATTCGGCTACCAACTTATGTTACTCATCTTGTCTTTTGGTGAAACATATCAGCATTTTCATTTTGATGGGCTGTAACTGCAAATATGGTCTTTCTAAACAATTAAATTCTTCTTACAGTTCCTTATGGAGGAAGCGAGAATTTGGTGATCATAGGTTCTGGGCCTGCTGGCTACACCGCTGCAATTTATGCAGCTCGTGCAAATTTGAAACCTCTAGTATTTGAAGGATATCAAGTGGGTGGAGTTCCCGGAGGACAGTTGATGACTACCACAGAAGTTGAAAATTTTCCTGGGTTTCCTGATGGAATAACTGGTCCCGATCTGATGGATAAGTAAGTAATTTTCCACAATTTCGACATGGTTGCACTCTATAGGTTTCCTTCTTTTTGTCCCTGTGCAATGACCCTGCTGCTTCACCAAAAATTTGAAAGTAGTAGTGAGTGCTGAGAGATTTATACTTATACTAATATACTCCCACGGGTTGATCCTTTTTTTGTGAGCGAAAACTAAATCACACCACAACAAGTCAAAACTCCGAAACAAATCCTGCAACTTGCAACTCGAAGAATCACACCAAATCGCGAGCTTAAGTTGTAGCAAATAATAAATAAATAACACAATAGATGTTTGTGATCCTCAAGAGGAGACAACCAGAACAAGAAAAGAGTACAAAGCTTACACCCTCTTCTTAAGATTCCCATCGCCAAATATTGATTCGATCTATTTAAATGCAAATATTGATTCGATATATAAAATATGGCATTTATATGATGGAAAAATATGGCTTAAGTTATCATCATTTAGCTAACATTTCACAGTGGTACAATACAGAAGAACTCCTGATTCTAATATTATCTGTGTGGAACTCTTATTTGATTTAGTGTTGTGCATTTTGTGCACATACATGCAAGAAATCTTTACAGCTAAGCTAATTTAAGTTGCAACACATTATAAAGGGAAAATATTCTACAGTGATTAATCTACGTGGATAAAATCTTTTTTTTATAATTTGGATGCATGTCACTGCTGAATGTTTTATTCTAAACTGTGCTTCTTTACTCTTTGGACATCGAGTTAGAAATAAAAGGACAATTTGATGTTGTTCTTGACACTATTGGGTGACCAAAAACTGAAAGATCGACTAGGTGTTAACCTTTTGAAGAAAGGTGGGCACTATATGACACTACAGGTAGCTGTGTATTTTCTTACAAGTGAAATATTATTTTTTTCATCTTGTATCTACCCATCACATTCTTAATTAATCACTCCCTATATCTGTACTTTTTCCTTGTGGCAGGGAGAAGCAGCATCCCTAGCTGATAGATTTCCATGAGTTGTCTGCTTTCCTCTTCAGTTGCCACTTGCTAAATACATCCAATCACAATAGTAGGTTAGTCACCAATTTGTAGCTATGTTCTTTTTGTAGCTATGTTCTTTTTGTAGCTATGTTCTTTGTGTATGCTATATCATATTAGAATAATGCATATATGAAGATTAGGTTATATTCCTATGTGCGTGATGCATGTGCCTTTGTTGTCTCTCCCATCTTGCTATAATTCTGCATT
This sequence comes from Hemerocallis citrina, assembly GCA_017893485.1. Lineage (NCBI taxonomy): Eukaryota > Viridiplantae > Streptophyta > Magnoliopsida > Asparagales > Asphodelaceae > Hemerocallis > Hemerocallis citrina. The sequence goes on from CM030368.1 coordinate 57,068,479, forward strand.
CAGCGTGCTTTTTCATTATTTGACTAATAGCATGGCCGGCGTGCCAGCAGCGAAGCGATATTCTTGACGTAGTATGTACTTTAGATTTGTTTTTGAACTTGCCATTTATTAGTAAGCTCTGGATCTATAATTATCTTCGAGATAACTGAGTAGACAGCTTTTCTCGTTGTTGCAATGTAATCTATCTATCTGCTGAAAATGATCCTTTTTTGCTTCTTCCAGACATTTGTCCATTCGTATTAGATTAGAATTTGGTGTGGCTGGGACCACATTGTTTTCTTTGTCGTGCGCTTAATTCCTGACATGCTACTAATTCTCATCTTTTGCAGGCCGACTACTATGAACATCCAGAACACTATGTCCCTGTTTTTCATGAGAAGATTGCTCCCTATGCATCTGTAATTGGTGAGGCTGTTGTCTATTGTCATCCTTTCTATTGATATCTTTGTTTCTTTATTCCTCAATTGTTTAAAATCAATTGTTGAAGCAACTTCACAAACTGCATGTTAATGTCATATCCATGCCCCCTCCCTCTCTTTCATTTTCACTTCTACAGGAAGTAACTTTGCTTTTTTAATATATGGAGATTCAATTTATAGTGGAAATGTGCTTGAGCAAGACGGTAAACTATCATCTTATATTGGTGATGTAGACATCAATGAAAAACTTGATTGTATTTTATTTATTGCAGGTTAACTAATGTTAATGAAGAAGGGCATCTTTATGGGGTTTCTGGAAGCTCGGGAGGTTATGCTGAAACGGTTTTTCGCCACGCTGCTAAAACCATCTTTAATACATTAGAAGTAAGTTTATTTTTAAGAGTTTATACTTACTTTCATTAGTGATTTATTTCCTGATATGTTACATGGTTTTCTTTTTTCGTAGATTGATGGTAAAATAGTTTTGAGATTTGCTCTGTGCCGAACAAGTTTCTTTATTACCCTTCGCTGAATGTGCCTAATAACTATTCCTTTAAATTTTTGATGGTACAGGAACTTGCTGAGATGATTTTCCAGTCAGCATTGTAGATCGGAGTTATTTATTGGCGAGTTGTAGATGTACACTATTTATTGGCAATGGAAGCTAATTTTCTGTTGATGGAGCAAACCTCGAAATTAAGTGGATGAGATTGTTATAAGACTTTATATGCTTATTATATGTCAGTATGGTACTCTTAGGTTGACATTTTAACTATTTTGTAATTTGAATTTGACATGCTTGTAATACTTCATTAATTTTTAATATGATTGAAGTTTAATTTTATTTAATTTTGTTTCATAAACACATGTATTTATTTCATTGTGTATTTGGTTTATAATTGAATTAATACTATAAAAGAAAATATTAAATTATCATAAGCGTAATTAATAAGAAAAAATTGTGTATAGAGTGATGGGTATATATTCAAATAATTAGATGCGAAAACCATCGCTAAAACCTATAGTAATGGAGCTTCAACCGTGGGTATAGGAAAGCAAAATGCGTCTTTAAAACCTATACCAACGGATACGAAACCGTGGGTATAACACCGAGGTTTTGTCCAACGGTTAAAAAAACCGTCGCTATAGGCTATAGTGACGGCATTTTGCCGTGGGTATAGCTAATTAAAAACGACGGAAAAATATGTCCGTTGGTATAGGTATTACGGGATATACCTACGGTTTTTCGCCTTTTACCCACGGATTTTTGCTGTCACTATATGTCAAATTCCTTGTAGTGCTAGCATTTTGTACTTAATTTTGACATTATCAATAATCCCAATTCACTATTTCCATAACTACAACCAATTCGCACACAAAATTAAGATTCATAACAAGTTATCATACAATCTTATCAAGCATTAATTTAATCAACTAGCAAGTCCATTTTTACAATTAAGTGTACTCTTATTAGTTTCTTTCATGCATTATCATTTCAATCACCCCTAACATGGTATCTAGTTAGAAATATAGAAAAATAACCCACCTTATTTGGAGAGAAAGATTCACAACACCTCCTAAACGAAAGAGTCCTTCTCGAGCTTCCCAAACGAGTGCTCCTCCTCCTCCTTGATGTGCAACCCGAGAGCTCCAATAGCCGGCCTCCTTGATGCAAGCACACGCAAAACCCTCTCTCTCAATCTTTTATTCTCACTTCCTACTAATAACTCACTACTAATAATTGTATTCTTTCACTATAGGTTTGGAGAATGAAGAGTGAAAGAATAACTAGGCTAAGGGGGAGGGGTATTTATACTAAATTTTGGGGCAAATAAAGGGCTAGGATTAATCTAGGAGTTAAGGATCAAAGGCTAGGATTTAAGGGGAAGTTGTAGTAACCAACCATGATCCCAAAACTACCTCCCACAACTCCACTTCTCTTTTTCCTTTCCCTCCCATTCAAGACCGGCCAAAATGAAGTGCACAATACACATGTACATACAATGCACGTGTATTCAATAGTTCCCCATTTTAAAAGTTGTACATTTTATTCTTTATAAAAATAATCTAAAAATTGTCTACATTACAAGTTGTATTTAAAAATAAAATAAATTCATGTGCCTTTATTTAATGGGCCAAATTAGTTTACATTAAAATAAATTAAATTGGGCTATAAAAGAAACTTATGTTTATTAAAGAAAAATGGGCTTTAATAAAAACAAATGGAGGAGACCTATATATATATATGTATATATACTCATTTGTTCATGAAATGAAAATAATTATAAAATTTTATACTGTAAAATTGCACGTGCACAATACGTACAAAAATAATAATACACAATAATAATTTTCATAAATGAAAATTCAGGGTATTACAGAGAAAGATGTTTAGATTTAGATCTATGCATTATGATCAAATTTGGGGATTTCGTGATTTTGTGAAGTTTTTACTTGAAATTGAATTTGCTCAAATACTAAGTTTTAATCTGAATATTTTGTTATTTTTAATTGATGAATTTGCAAAGTTTTCTTAGTGCACAAACATGCACAAACATTTTTATATGAATATCCTATTTTATGGTTTTGAAGAAATTGAATCCTTGTATGTTTTATGGATTTTTTATTATATCTTAACTTATTTTGGCATTAATATGGTTTGGAAGATAATACGAAGTTATTTCGATGCATAATTGATTCTTAAAAACTCTATTTTTGAAAATGTATATGTTCATGTCTTATTTTTTAAGAAATTCAATGAATTGATACTTTTATTAATTTGAAATGGTTTTGACTTGTTTTTTTGGACTTTTATATACCCTACAAGTCATATTTGACCATATCAAAAATGTACTTTTTACATATTTTGTTTTTATAAAGTAAAACTCCGTATCAGTTGAAATGTGCACAAACTAAAACTGCAGTCTGTAGGTACGACAGTCGACTGGTAAGTTTCGACAGTCGACCGTCGCGATCTTCGCTGCAATATTTTCTCGAGGTTTTGGATTTTTAGGCGGGACAGTCGACTGACCACCTTATACATTCGGTTGTCACTGCTCAGATTTGTGTTTTCTTGATGTATTGGATTTTCATGCGGGACAGTCGACTGACCACTTTACACAGTCGACTGCCACTGCTCTGATTTATATTTTCTTAAAGCTTTGGATTTTACGTGGGACATTCGACTGGCTACAGTATGCAGCCGACTGCCACTGCACTGCTTGATATTTTCTTGAGTTTGGATTTCACGCGAGACAGTCGTCTGACTACCCTATGAAGTCGACTGCTACCGCTCTGACTGATGTTTCCTTGAGTTTTTCTGATGCTTCTTTTGATCGATTGTTCCTTCAATATTATATTGTTTTAAAAGATGTTTTGCTACAGATTAAAAATGTTTTACAGAGATTTATATTGGAGCTTTAAAAGTATTCTTTTAGACCTTGTTTGAGTTATACGTGTTTTCAAGGAAATTGATATTTTACAGCTTAAAAATATGATTTTCAGGTATTTAATAGATTTTATATTTATTTGGATTCTGGAATTTTATATAAGATTTTGATTGTTGTTGATATAAGAAGTTTCTTCATATAATCATTTTGACGATGGACTTATGAGTTTTATTGAAAGTTTTGATCTTGATGGATGAGTTGTGATTTCTCTAGGAGTTGAGTGGGAGTCTTATGAACCGACAGATGAGATTTGTGGATTTAGACCTGCGGGGTCTTGGGTTTATTTTGTGGAATTAAGTCCGGCCAGATACACTAACTCTAGAGATGAGGATTTTTGTGTTTTAATAATAACCAACTTAAGGACAGGCACTAGTGGAGATGTGATGGAACTTGGAAAACATGAGTATATGCTCTTGGTCTGTTTAGTCCAACGGATGCATTCCAGGACTGTTTGTTGTCCTGTCTTGAGAGGATATTTGTATGTTCGCGTGTCGAGGATCTGCAGGCCTATTCACGGAGCATGCAAGGTGTATTCACGTGTCGATGGTCGGCGGGCCTATTCATAGGATGTACTCGGTGTATCTGCACGTCTAGGGCCTAGCAAGCCTAATCATGGGGTACACGATTGGGAGGTGATTATCTAGTTTTAGAGCTATTCTTACATGATCCTTGCGCGTCGAGGGCTGTGGTGCCTATTCGTGGAGTATTCTGAATCTTGTTTCCATCACCGTAGTAGGATTAATTGCATAACGAGGGGTGTAACCCTATAAAGTGGAGATCGTTAAGGGCTTGCACCGGACCTATGTATTGTGGAATGCATAGAATCCGACAAGTATGCATTAGGGAGTCAGCATATAGCATTAATGTTTTCTTGACTCGACTTTATGCATGTTTGTTTTCTGTTTTTCCTACACTTGACACTTTGTCTAGTTTCACTTGTTGTTTTCATGCTCTGCTATTTACTATCTTATATTCCTTGATGTTTTCATGCTTTACTTATTGTTACTTCTCATTTCATTATTCTTGCTGTTAATACATGTTGTTGATGACCGTATGCCTTATGTTTTATTTATGTTGTTTTCTTTTGATGTTACTCACACCGTTATGGCTGACCCCTATAGTTTTAAGGGTTAGGGTTATCTCTAGCCTCATATTTTACAGGTTGTTGCTTATAGCTTGGGATTTGGATGCTTGAGATAGAATGATGTTATGGCTTATGTAAATTGTAAAAGAAAGTGATGTAAAGAAATAGATTGTAATTCAAGGTGTTTTGTATTTCTCTGTGCTTTGTAAACAAGTGATGTAATAAAGTTGAAATAAAAATTATCTGTGTTTTTGGCTATGTTTACTATTGCAATTGAAGTTGATGCTGGGAATTGTGCCACGTATTTCTGAGATATCATATTGAAAATTCGGGGCACTACATCTCTCCTATTCTCCAATGGAAACATTCAGTTCCTCTTCTAACTCCAATTCATCAGACAAAGAAGATGAGATGCTTGCTATAATTATTAATACGCGTATGCAATTATTTTCGATTGCGATTCAGGAAGGCCAACATTCAAATCACATGCGTTATATTCGACGTGGAAGAGCAGATGGTGATAGACGTGTACAAAGAGATTATTTTTTCGATAATCCTGTTTATGGAGAAAATCTATTCTGGCACCGTTTCCGTATGCTTCGTGGTCTATTCGATCGGATATTACATGGTATTGTAAATTTTGATCAATATTTTATTCAACGACAGGATGCTACAAAAGCTTTTGTTTTATTTCCTCATCAGAAGATTACAGTCGCATTACGATCCCGAGCTTTCTTAAGCTTTATGGGCTAGGCACTCGGTAATGATCCCAAACCACACCCTAACTCTTTTACAGAGCACAGGAGCTCAACATTCGGCATTGACCACGAGCCATACCCTAGCTTTCTCAAGCTTTATGGGCTAGGCGCTCGGCAATGATCCCAAATTACACCCTAACTCTTTTACAAGAGAACAGGAGCTCGACATTCGGCATTGACCCCCGAGCCATACCCTAGCTTTCTCAAGCTTTACGGGCTAGGCGCTCGGCAATGATCCCGAAACCACATCCTAACTCTTTTACAGAGCACATGAGCTCGACATTCGGCACTGACCCCGAGCCATACCCTAGCTTTCTCAAGCTTTATGGGCTAGGCGCTCGGCAATGATCCTGAAATCACATCCTAACTCTTTTACAGAGCACGAGAGCTCGACATTCGGCATTGACCCCGAGCCATACCCTAGCTTTCTCAAGCTTTATGGGCTATGCGCTTGGTAATGATCCCGAACCACACCCTAACTCTTTTACAAGAGCACAGAAGCTCGACATTCGACATTGACCTCGAGCCATACCCTAGCTTTCCCAAGATTTATGGGCTAGGCATTCGGCAATGACCCCCAACCACAAACTTTCTTACAAGACGGGGCCCGACACTCGGCTTGCATTATGCACAGCGTCCTAATCTCTCTTACCAAATGAGGAGGGGCAGAAAAATCAAATTTTATTCATCACAAATGCCTTGAATGGCCACAGTACAAGGAAAGTTATTACAACGCTTTCGCTAACCTCAACCTAAGTGTTTCCCTTGGGGCTTCCCTTAAGGCTTTTTCGGCCAACACGAACCATGTCGAGCCCCACCGAGCGGGTATGTCCTTCGATGTGCTCGTCCAGCACCACCAGCATCGCTAATGTAGACGTCCCGGTAACGGAGCTCTACACATCAGTGGGCCTCGCCATCTCCAAATAGAGGGTCGGCGAGGAACCCAAAACAGAGGGGCCTCCTTCCCCAAGATGGCCAAACCGAGACCGACCTGTGCCTAGTATGACTTTCAATCTCTGAATCTACAGCTCCTTTTCAACCACAACATCACGAAGAACGGACTCGGAGGTCGGTCACCTAGTGGAAGCATCAGATATTGACCAGTTCATCTCGGCACTCCCCCAGTCCCGATCGGCTATAGCCTTCTTCAGGCGTGTCGCCTCTAAGCTGAGCTCCTTGGACTTGTTCATGAAATAGCTTATTGTAGCTTCTCGATCGCAGGCCTGCTTGTGATAGCGGATCAAGATGCTCTCCTTGGACTCTAGCCTATTCTGAAGTCACCGGACCTCGGCGGAATTGAGGTCGGTGCCTAGCGTCTCGTTCATCTGGAAAAAAAATGGGAGGAAATGACGATTCACTAAAAAAGCTTGCCAAAAATAAGTCATAGAAGGTTGGCTAAAAACATCATTGTATTAATTCAAAAATTAGTTACAAAAGGCGGTGAACCAGTCCGCGTTCGGTAAATACAAAAAGAGGAAAATATTTAAACTACTTCGGAGGGGGGATCTGCACCTCTTCTTCGGTCGTCGCACCCCCTGCCTCCTTCTCCAAGTGGGGGTCCCTTGGAGCCTCATCTACCTCACCATCGGGGGTTAGAGGATGCGCGGCGTGCTCTCACCCGTAGTGGAGATGGTCGATTTTTGCCTCAAGGTAAAGGAGCAAAAAGTGCTCCTTCGCCCTATCGTAGGCCTCGTCTTGGGTGGTCATCAATTCCTCTGAGGCCGCCATCGCCAGCTCATCGTAATCCGCTACTGCCTTTCCCTGAACCGCCGCCAATTTGCGGAGATGCTGGTCCTGTTGAAAGGCGAGGTCGACTTGGAAGGCCTGCGCCACTCCCTAAGCGTTCGTCAGCTCGATCCTCAATTCCTTCGCTTCCCGAAGGTACCGATCGGCATTCCGCTTCTCGGTATGGACCTCCTTCTCCAGGCACCTCTTCAGCTGTGCCACAGTCATCAGCACCTGGTCGAGATAGACAAGAGTCAGAAAAGAATTCCCAGCACAAAAAGAAAACGAACAACATACCAACACTTACCACTACTTGAGCTTGAGCCCACTTCATGTAGGTCGTCTCCGTAGTCTCGATTGCTAGCATGGTCCGATCGCAAGCCGTGGAGAGCTTATCTGCCACCTCCATAAAAATCGGGCCCTCGGCCAGCGAATTTCCCTCCTTGACCGCCCAGTCCGGGGCGAACGGCCTTAGGCCCCTCTCGCCCACCATCTGTCGGGCATTGGGACGGACAGCAGGGGTCCCAGACTTCAGGACCTCGGTAACCTTTTGGATACTTGAGCTCATCTCCGACTCTTTCGCCTATCGGGATGAGTGGATTTTCTTCGACTTCTTAGAGGGCGGCTCCGAAGAGACCTGCGCTGCCCCCTGACTGGCCCCACCACCGATGCTGCCTTCTCGGCCCTTTTTTCTGGGCCAGGGCCAGCAGGGCCTTCCTCGCCTTGAGCTTTGATGGGTCCATCGCTACGGAGAAAAAGAGAATGCTAATACGAAAGTAAAAAATTAGACAAGAATGAAACAAAAAAATACAGGGGTCGGCTGGGCTCAGTCCGGCTCAGGCTAGGTGTATCTCTGTCACACATGACCAACCGATGTTGTGCCCCGCTACAATTTTGTCCACATTAGTCCACTCCACCTCCGTTAAGTACCTTCGCCTCGGGGATTTGTGGTTCGGCTTGTAGAAATTTCAGACCATAGGAATTTACCAAGACACCTCGCTCCCGACTACGAAGTACTTCTCCTTCCACCCCTTTATAGAATCTCGATGGCCATGCACCACCTTCTTGTGAGAGGAAGGGGATATGAAAAATATGTCCTCCATATCTCTGAGCGAGCTCACCCTTAGGACAACCCAAAAGTACTTCAACTTCAGAGGGACCTTCTTCTCCTCGCATTTCAGAATGAAGCAGACCAGCTGCTTCCGCAAGTTGGGACCGTATTGCATTGGGCATAGCTCCCCCCACCTCAGCACCCTCTTGATGAACGGGTGCAGTGGCAACCTTAGTCCCGAGATGAAGGCATCCTCGGGAAACATGCAGAAGCCGGGAGCCAACTCGGTGGTGGGACGGAGACCAGGGCTCGGAACCATCAGCTCGTACTCCTGAGGAATGAAGTAACTGGCCCTTATTATAGGCAGATAATCGGCCTTCGGCGCACACTAGATGTTGTCCATCCGTATCTGGAGCTGGCCAGACGAAGGCACCTCCACGTTGAATTGGACCAGGTCTTCTACGTCGTCCGGATACATCCTAATCGACCCGAGCTTCTTGTAGTAGGGAACGTCGATCCCATGCTTTGGTGCGAAGACGCCACTTCCTTTTCTTCTTACGGATACAAGGTGCATTCAGCGGAGATGGTGTCGACATAGGGGGAGAGGAGGAAGAACCTCTCCTCCCTGCTCAACCTCCTCTTCCTCTCCCTCATCTCCTTCCTTGTCTTCCTCTCCCTCGGCTCCTCCCTGCTCCACCTCCTCTTCCTCTCCCTCGGCTCCTTCCTGCTCTGCCCCCCCTTCCTCATCCTCCTCACCCAAAGCCTTTACCACCTCCGGCTTACGACTTTGGAGGGGGACCACGTCCAAAACCCTATCATCCGTATCCCATGATGTGGAGTCCGACTCGCGATCGCGCTCATCCCGACCAGAAGAACTCGCTTCGGAGCCGGACTGAGAGCGCGACATTACAAAAGAAAGTACTAACCTGAATACCGTAAATGGAGAGATCACCGTAAAAGTTACCGCTGGGCTGGTTAGATAGAGAAGCTCCTACTTTAGAGAGAGAATTCAAAGTGGAGAAATGGAGTGGGGAGTAGGGATTTATAGGGTGAAAACGACTCCTTGAATTCAGCATCAAAATCCTGACCGTCCTATCTTGATCATCAAGATCTAACGGTCACTAGGATTTCAAATGCCTCGAATTCCACCTACGTGACGTCAGCATCATATACAATCCCCTAGCTTTTACAGTAAGCGGGGAGGGGGGAGGGGGGGCTCGATGCTCGGCAGTGACCTCGAGCCATCCCCTAGCTTTTACAACAAGCTTGGGAGCTCGACAGTCAGTAGCGATCCCGAGACATCCCCTAAGTTTTACAGCAAGCTGGGGTGCTCGACGCTCGGCAGTGACCTTGAACCATCCCCTAGCTTTTACAACAAGCTTGGGGGCTCGGCGGTCGGTACCGATCCCGAGCCATCCCCTAAATTTTACAGCAAGCCGGGGTGCTCGACACTCGGCAGTGACCTCGAGCCATCCCCTAGCTTTTACAACAAGCTTAGGGGCTCGACGGTCGGTAGCGATTCCGAGCAACACCCTAGCTTTTCAGTAAGCTTGGGGCTCGACGGTTGGCAGAGATCCCGAGCCACCCCTAGCTTTTATAGTAAACTTAGGGGCTCGACGCTCGGTAGTGAGCTTGGGGGCTCGACGGTCATTAGCGATCCCGAGCCATCCCCGAGCCTTTACAGCAAGCTGGGGGGCTGGAAAGTGACCTCGAGCTATCTCCTAGCATTTACAGCAAGCTTAGGAGCTCGATGGTCGGTAGAGATTCCGAGCCACACCCTAGCTTTTACAGCAAGCTGGGGGGCTCAAAGCTCGGTAGCGATCCCAAGCCACACCCTGGCTTTTACAGCAAGCTTGGGGGCTCAACGATCGGTAGCACTTTTACAGCAAGCTTGGGGGCTCAACGGTCGGTAGCGATCCCAAGCCACACCCTAGCTTTTACAGCAAGCTAGGGGGCTCGACGCTCGGCAGTGACCTCGAGCCATCCCCTAACTTTTACTACAAGCTTAGGGGCTCGACGGTCGGTAGCGATTTCGAGCCACACCGTAGCTTTTACAGCAAGCTTGGGGGCTCGACGGTCAGCAGAGATCCCGAGCCACCCCTAGCTTTTACAGTAGGTTCGGGGCTCGACGCTCGGCAGTGACCTCGAGCCACCCCATAGCTTTTACAGCAAGCTTGCGGGGATCGACGCTCGGCAGTGACCTCGAGCCACCCCATAGCTTTTACAGCAAGCTTGGGGGCTCGAAGGTTGGTAGCAATCCCGAGCCATCCCCTAACTTTTACAGCAAGCTGGGGTACTCGACACTCGGTAGTAACCGCGAGCCATCCCTTAGCTTTTACAACAAGCTTAGGGGCTCGACGGTCAGTAGAGATTCCGAGCCCTCCCCTAACTTTTATAGCAAGATGGGGTGCTCGACGCTCTGCAGTGACCTCGAGCCATCCCCTAGCTTTTACAGCAAGCTTAGGGGCTCGACAGTCGATAGCAATTCCGAGCCACACCCTAGCTTTTACAGTAAGCTTGGGGCTCGACGGTTGGTAGAGATCCCAAGCCACCCATAGCTTTCACAGTAAACTTAGGGGCTCGACGCTCGGCAGTGAGCTTGGGGGCTCGACGGTCAATAGCGATCCCGAGCCATCCCCTAGCTTTTATATCATGCTGGGGGGCTCGAATCGCGGTAGTGGCCTCGAGTCATACCCTAGCTTTTACAGCAAGCTTGGGGGCTCGACGGTTGGTAGCGATCCCGAGCCACACCCTAGCTTTTACAGCAAGCTAGGGGGATCGACGCTCGGCAGTGACCTCGAGCCATCCCCTAGCTTTTACTGCAAGCTTAGGGGATCGACGATCGGTAGAGATTCCAAGCCACACCGTAGCTTTTACAGTAAGCTTGGGGTCTCGACGGTCGGTAGAGATCCCGAGCCACCCCTAGCTTTTACAGTAGGCTGGGGGCTCGACGCTCAGCAGTAACCTCGAACCACCCCATAGCTTTTACAGCAAGCTTGCGGGGCTCGACTCTCAATAGTGACCTCAAGCCACCCCGTAGCTTTTACAACGAGCTTGGGGGCTCGATGGTTGGCAGCGATCCTGAGCCCTCTCCTAGGTTTTACAGCAAGTTGGGGTGCCCGATGCTCGGCAGTGACCTCGAGCCACCCCGTAGCTTTCTCACAAGCTCGGGGGGCTTGACACTCGGAAGTGACCTCGAGCCACCCCCTAAATTTCTCGCAAGCTGGGTGCTCGACGCTCGGCAATGACCTCGAGAAACCCTCTAGCTTTCTCACAAGCTCGGCGGGCTCGACGCTTGGCAGTGGCCTCAAGCCCCCCTAGTTTTCTCACAAACATAGGGGGCTCGACGCTCGGAAGTGACTTTGAACCCCCCTAGATTTCTCACAAGCATGGGGGGCTCGACGCTCGGAAGTGACCTTGAGCCACCCCCTAGCTTTCTCACAAGCTTGGGGGGCTCGGCATTCGACATTCGTCTCAGTGCTCGGGAGCGAGCTCGAGCCCCACCCTGGCCTCCACACGAATTGGGGCTCGGCACTCGCCCCCTGGCTCGAAGCTCGGCCACCGACCCTCGATACTCAACCTTCGGTGTCCCTCCTTCTCTAGGGGATCCCCTTCATCCTACCCTGTTGGCCTCTCCAAGAAGATACAAACCACATTCGCCGTACATACCACTCCGCTCTTCCTACGGAGACAAATCACTCCTCCATGGCTGGATTACCCAGCCCTCCAGGAGTGGGGGGCTCCTGATATGGGTTAGATGACGTGGCCCCTCTTGGGCCATCAGATCCCCTCAAATCCTGCTCTTCCATGATCATCAGGTCAACTGAAGTCCAACGGGCTTCTGCCGCCTCAGGCCCACAGGCAAACGGGTCCGACCCGACCCGTAAAGATCTCAGACCCGTTTATCCCTGCCTATAAATACCAGCCCCCTGCTCTCTGCAAAAGGCAATAAACTTTTTCCCACCTGAACGCTAACTACCGTTGCTTTCTCAGTGACTAACTAGATCGTCAGAGGGCCTGTCGCGGGACTTCTCCCAGTGTTTCTAGGCTCTGTGCATGTACAAAAGACCGAGCCGAGCCTCAAATATCCGAGCCAAGCACCCGGCTCTATGTTATTTGTTAACTACATTTTACCCGACGAAGCAGTTGGGTTTATGGAGGCTTGATATGCTATTGTTTTTCTCGGGCTGCTTCAATGCTTCATTACTGATCCTATTTACTTGTTTTTTATGCTACAGTTTTTATTTTTATTTTTTAAAATCGTATTGTTCTTAGCCTACGTATTTTGTTGTGGTTGTTGCTGCTCTATTGGGCTTCTAAAAGCATTCACACTTTTATGCTATTTTGTTAAATTTCTCAAAATTTAGTAAAATGAGAGCTGCAGTCTTTTTTTATTTTGCCAAATTTTAAAGTAATCTTGAACAATGACGGGAACATGTTGTTTCATCTCAAATTTTTTTTTTAATGGAATTGGACGAAATAAGTTGTGTCATCCCGAAATTTTTTAATTTTTTAAAAAAAAGTATCGGATGGAACATGTCATTCCGTCAAAGAAAAAATTAAAAGAAATTAATTTAAAAAAATTTAAAAAAATAATAAATAAGATATGTCCCATCCGAGCTAAAAAATATGAAAAACGAGACAACATGTCCCGTTTGAGGACATCTCGCTTTCAAACATCTTTAAACTTTCAGCAAACGAAAAAAAGTAGAACTTATCACTTAGTTAGGAGCATTAATGAGGTTTAAGTATTAATTTAATCCACACAATTACTTGATTTATTAATTTAAATTGGAATTTACTGTTAATTTAATAACTAATTAAATTACTAAATAACCAATACTTTTTAAATTGTATTAAAAATATTTAAATAAAGGCTCTCTTACGGAACAACATGTTCCGTTCGATAAACTTTTTTCTTTCATCTCATATTTTGGCAAATGACCACTGCAACGAAACCCTCATTTTATGATTTCTCATTTTGTCATTTGCCAAAAAATAGCAACAACGAGTGTGGATGCTCTAAGGTATGCTTCTCCTGTATTGTTCTTGTTTTTGCTTGGGGCGCTTCATGCGCAACCGACCAAGCAGTTGGATATTGTTTTGGTGTTTATGAATAAATTTCCGATGGGCATTACAATCTTAAATAAATTTATAAAAAAACTACATTTTACCTACACGATGCACGAATGGTTAAACAATAATATATATTATCAACTTGTCTCAACAATAATATGTATCTAAATTATTATATAAATATTTTTAAAATATAAATTATTTGTAGATCTCAACATATTTCAATAACCAAATTTATTTAAATCAAACAAAATTTAAAGACCATATGATGTTCCTTTTCAGCATATAATAAGAAAAGTTGAAAATGAGATTTAAACAATCATAATAACATAATGATATTGATCAGCTGTTGTTGTATATTTGTTTATTTTTTTTAGCTA